>JAHDVE020003333.1:0-88133 GCA_022606495.2 Halesus radiatus | reverse complement strand
TGAAAGGTTTTTACAATAAAAAAATAAATTTTACGTTTATTTAGTTTCAATACATTCCTTTTTCTATTTACATAATATCAAATTACAAGGCTAAACGACAATTCAGGATGTTTTTCATAGTCCTCTTCACTAGGGGTTCCTGTGCCGAGGCGGACTAGGTCTTATTTAAAAACGCCTACGATGTTCTTTTCCAAATTCTGTTCAGTTCTTTGAGTCATGTTTTATTTTTGAAATCGTTTCCATATTTCGTTTTTTTTCCAACTGCAGGTGAAAGTGAATTATAGAGCTCAGTGGAGAGATATTCATAAGCAGCTTTGATTTTGGGTATATTCATGATGCCATTCAGGTTAGCTTTTTGTTTTGTGAAAATTAAGTTTCTTTGGTTTTTTAAATTTTTGATTATTAAAACATTTTTAGCACATATATGTATATTAGGAACTGCAAAAGATTATTAAATGGTCGATACTTAAACTTTTTTTAATCATATTTATACTCTACACATCGTGTACGTTCATTTCATAACACCATTTTCCGAAAATGTGACATCTGTAAGTTCTTGCGATATCTTCATTAATTTGATCAAATTGAGTTGTAAGAGACAAGAAATACCCAAACCCTATACAAGAATGCTTAAAAATTACAAGAAAGCTTTTATTCCAGGACTTTACGGCTTTCCTCCGCGCTGGGAGAGATTTGTACCGCATTTTGGTACGACTAATCTGGTAGAAGTTGGCCTGACCGCAATTTGTTTCAATTAGCAAGCCGACATGGCGTTTCGGATAATCCCGACTCTTTCAAGTACCCTCGCTGTACATGTTGAGTTTTATTAAACTCTCCTCGAGTGGGGATTTTATCTGTAATCGATATCGTCGACTGCCGGTTTGTCCTGATCGGAAATTAATCTGAAAACACACAGATTATCGTGTCGGTATCATAAAATGCAGGAGTGAACGGTGAGCTTATTTTTGCCCGACTATAGTTTAACCCGACCAACAACCTAGCCACTTCCCCTATCTTTTAAATTTTATTTTCAATTACATATCTTTTAAACGACATAATACTCTATTTTATATCAACCATTCATACAGGTGCAAAAATGGTATGCAGTCTTATTTAAAATTTTCTCTGACAAAGAACACCGTTTTTAATACGTTTTCTTGTCTATAAGAAAAAATGTTGCCTATTTTATTACACTGCGTCAGTTTGCGTTGCCTCCAGAGGCTAGTTTAAACCGTTAACGTAATTAAATTTCAATAATGAAGAAGGGTGAAAAACCTTTATAGCCTGAAAACCTAGAATTCAGATCCTAGTAACCGGTAGCGGTTTTCTCTAAAGTGCGTTTGTGTAGTGAACGCCTATAAAAAGAAAATGTTTTATAAATTTACCATACTTTAAAACAGAACGCTGTTCAAACACTCGTCCTTATGAATACTGCTCGAGAGCGAGTCTGAAATGAATTCCACACGTGCGTTTTGAATTTGGTTCTGTTCTAAGAAATAATGCATAGAATCCCACATTCGTAGCGCTTCAGTGGTTCACCGTGGAAGGAATTTGTAAGATGCCCGGGAGCGTAGCGACTATGATATTTATTAACACCAAATTTGTACGGAATAGTATTTTGCACAGATCAATAAATTCTTTTCTGTTATCAGTGTGTTTTATGTGGTTATTAAAATAAGTTATTTACCGAAGATGTTACCTTTTTATTTTAAAAACGTTCATGTTATTGCGTAAATTGTGATTTTGTTGTATTTTTTTTTTACTCATGACATTTTATTCACATACTAGCCACAGACAATGAATCGCTAAATTGTATCTTTTTGCTAGGTCACTTATCTCTGGTGCAGTGAAATTTCTCCAGATTTAGGAAAAAAATATGAATACTTATATAAAATACCAATGTAGGATTAATAGATCAGGGATTTTTTTTCCTTTTTAAGCTCCGATTGACCTCCCAATGAGATAGGCCACAAACCGCCTCTGGTAGTGACCTCAAACTTATATTTATAATTTAAGACTAACACAGCTATCATGCACAAAATATCTAATAAAAAAAACAAAAACTACCGAATTAGTTCTTAACCAATTTCTAAAATACCTATAAATAATTTTCTTCACACAATGTCTCAATACTTCCAAACGGGGTTCTTGAAAGGGAAAGTCGTTACCTATTACAATATAATTCACTGGTTAAACGTTTCGTTCCTCAAGCAAACAATACGAGAAAAAAAATTATTTTTGTAATTGAAGAAGATAATATTAACAAATCTCGAATGAAATATAAAACAGAAAATCCACAGAAAAAAAATCAGTCGTATCTGGGATAGGTATATATAGGATTGCAAATATATTCAGGTAGAACTTTGCAATCATATACAAGATAGCAGACAATATGGGAATTACTTAAGGATGATATTGGTAAGTCTTAAAAAAATGAAGTATGATGTCGATAAAAATGATGTAAAATAATAAGGTTTTAAGGTAACCGGCTAGAGCGTTTTTCCGGTAAGACAGAGATCCTGGGTTCGATTCCCAGATGTGACTGATGCCTTTTTATTTTCTGTGTCTTTTTCCGTTTCACATTTTATTTGAGATTTGTTAATATTATCTTCTTTAATGATAATAATAATACTTTATTGTAATTAACTTTAACTATAACTATAACTAAAATACATGTATAATAAAGTGTACAGTGATTTGTAAAGTAGATGCATAAAAAGGAAAATAGAAAATAATATACTAACAGTAAGTAATATGCAAAGAACAGAAATGCACAGTTATAAGTTGAAGTTTCACATAAGCCGCCTCACTAGGCTAGCCTGCGTTGATTCGGTAACTTTGCATATTATTTAATAATTTTATAATAACTATGAATATACACTTACATTAAGCTATGTTCCGTAAATGGTTAAATCAATAACTTAGAATTTGGCTGAGTACACCAGTAAATGCCCTATCCATTACTTTTAATCCAATTTTTTACATTTTGTTTGAATATTTTTTGTGAATCAGATTTTTTGATGCTAACTGGAAGAATGTTGAAAATTCTTACCGCAAAGTACCTACAGTTTCGTTGCCCAGAAGTAGCATGAGTTAATATTAAAATGAGGTTCATAAGCTCCAATAACCCATTGTAGTAAAATTTAAGCAAACAGAGATGCCGGCATTTCCTTACCTGTAC
The DNA here is from genome assembly GCA_022606495.2 of Halesus radiatus. Classification (NCBI taxonomy): domain Eukaryota; kingdom Metazoa; phylum Arthropoda; class Insecta; order Trichoptera; family Limnephilidae; genus Halesus; species Halesus radiatus. Next base: position 84,952 of record JAHDVE020003333.1, on the reverse strand, counting down.
CCACCCTTTAATTATGGTACAGTCACCGTGAATGAATCCAGATTGTCCATAATGTAATAATGAAAGGTGAAATGACACATTACCTGTAATCTCTGATGATCGATACGGCCGGTAAAGCGGGCCGGTCATGCCCCGATAATTCCACCCACCGCCATTGCCCTAAATGGCTTGTTAAGTAGCCCCACGCGTGCCACGGGGAATCAAAATTATTATTGCCATTATCGCCTCACCTGCCCCATTATGAAAGTATGGATAACTCGAACTCTGCCACAGCTCTATTTTATGGCGGGAGTATAAATCAAGCGGAAATTATTTTATTAAATTGCCGGTTTAAAAAGCTGCGGGATTATATTTTTGATGTTTCGGAACATTTTTAAATATGGAAAACAGTTGACCGCTAAAAGGATTCTCTCAAGCATTCATATTCGTACGTTATTGGACAGTGTTGAAGCGAGCACCGCATGCTTAGGTCTCGATCACACATGGCGGTTTCGACGCTGCTATGTTGCCGCGGCCAATGATCGCCACTGCTTCTAGCCGCTAGCAGTCACACGGAGCTATTGGAATATCTGGAAGTAGCGAATGAACCGTCAAGAAAATTACGTCTGAACCTCGTTCTGTATTTTTGAAACGACTGATTAGTTTGAATTGTGCCGAGATGATTAAACATTTTATTGTTAAGACCTCGCAAAAAAAGAAATCGGTCTGCGACTGGATTAATCGAAAAGAAAAAATGGGGACCTCTGCGGTACTTTTGAGAGAACTAGTTTTGGAAGATCCACTTGCCCATAGAAATATTCTATGATTAACTCATGAAAAAATTGATGAATTACTTAAATATGTTATTCACCATTATATAAAAAAAGATACAATAGTGAGAAGTGCGATCCCATGTAATCACGAAACTAAAAATCATCTTGCGTTACTTGGAAAGTGGTTATTCCCTAAAGTCATTGGAGTATTTATTCAGAGTTCCCGATAACATGGTACTTTTGTCAGCGTATGCAAACCAAAATGTTGGTTGTTGATATCACACAATGTTACAGCAGTGCTACGTAGTGGCGAAAACCGGCAACTACCTCACGTGGCCCCCGAAATCATTCGAATCACTGGATCGCGCAAATGTTTAAAAGCTCATAATTGAGCTACTCGGAGTGAATACTTTGTCACACGATGCGATTTCGACGCTACCATTCAAACAGTAGTGTTAAAATCGCTTTGTGTGATCAAGGCTTTAGGCGTAGATAACTGGAGAGAGAGAGTATGAGATCAGCAGGAGTAGAGTCGTTTCTTGGAGATTACCAGAACTCTTCAAGGATTGTTGCATCAATGATGACCATGTTCAGAAGGAAGGCTGTCCTAAGACATCGTTAGAACCAAATGGTTACATGCCAATATATTGCATATTTCAGGAAATTCAACGCAATAGAACAGTTTATTTGATTAAAAAAATTTCTTACGAAAAGTAATACAAAGCACAGATTTTATAGTGGGATCTCTAATCTGAGTATATTCTTTCTATTTTACCTCCCTTCAACCGTGTTCGTATGTGAGCAGGAATTATACGAGTAGTAATGTAATTAAAATGATTTACGGCAATATTTAGTGCGAAATTTAATTGTTGATTTCATTGGCGGTAACCCTGGCGTTCATTATTTTATTTCTACATGTAGAGGTGTCCGTTTTACTAGACATTGTCTACTTTTGAGATGAAGATAAATGTATCAGTTTGGCTTTGAAAATTCAGGTACAAAGAAAGCTGGGGATACAAAGTACGCTTTGCTTGGAGATAATATGGTATCTAGTTTAAATCAACTCTATAGCAGTTTAGAAGCGATAGGATAAGCGAAGGATACATTCGTGTGAGAAAATTGACATTTGTTATGCAATAGTTTCTATGTCAATTTCGCCAAGAAGAGAAATCACGTTATATTTGACACAATTTTTTTACGTCTAAAAAAAAAGGGTGTGAAGCACAGGTATTTTTTTTCGCATTCGATACTTTTGAGAAATAACACGATTTAAAAAAATTGCCAATATGGATATTTTTAAAGGTATTCATAATTTTACATCATGGCAGAAAACAACTGCGCTTAGTTTGCTACCAAATCGCTATGTATATAGAGCACGTACTTGGACTAATTTCAAATAATAATTATAAAAAAGGATATTTTATTCAGCGTTTTGTGAAAAAAATTTCTAATGAGCGGTCATATAATTTCTAATGAGCGGTCATATAATTTGGTAGCTTTCTCGCAAAGGAAGCTCTCATATAAAACACAGGATCGTGTATTGGTACACAACTAGTAGAATATTTACCTTTACTTATCAATTAAGAAGAAGTTACTACAGATAACGTTTTTTAATTGCAACTTTCCGATTTGGAGTAGTGTAGTCTTTTATCTTTACTTTGCAAGGATTCCAGTGGGGGTGGGAGCGTGACTAGGGATTAGTAAAGAGTGGGGGAGGAGATGGAGATTGAGGGAGGGATGAAAGGAAACATATTTAAAATGGGGCTGGAAGATAGTTTTTGTTGTTGTTGTTAATAATAGACTCATTATTATTAAGGAATTTCTTGTGATATCTATTATGTATGTTCTGCCATAATTTTGTTATATTGTTTAGTATATATTTTGCCCTGACGATGGAACGGTTGTTCCGAAACGGGTCGGCGCGAAAAACAAAAGTGGTTAAAACAAAGTTTGATTGTTTCATTTGATTATAATGGGTGATAGCTTCATACAATAGTAACTATTGTATTATTATTCTTATTATTCCACAGGCAATATTTTCCGCCTATAATGATGGTAGTAAGAGACTTTAAATTATTGCCAAGTTATTAGTAGCTTTCTTAGAGTAACAATATTCTATCACCATCTGTTTACCAACATTTGGAAATGCTAACATGAGGGCGAAAGAGAGAAAGTTACTTTGACCAAATGAAATTGGTAATTCGTATTCTCATAATTACGCAAAATTATTGTAAATGTAATTTATTGAAAATGCATTAAAACTCAATTAAAACGGATGTTTATTACAATAATACAAATAGTGCAAGGGTTGTTTAAATATTGGCGAAGGTTCCGAGTTCTTTTAGAGAGTAGATTATTAAATATTTGAGATCAAAGTAAAAAAATGCGAATTCCTCGATAAATACCTGAGAAAACTGTTTTTTTTTTGGTTTTTTAGTACTTCGGTTAAAGCACCCGATAACTGCACATATAGCCATAGTTTTTTTGGGAATTTCACTCAATTCACGTAATTATTTCACTTTTATCGCTTTCCGACCGTCAATTCGTTTGACAGATATCACCGAAGTGAAGTTTGTGCTTTTTAAGAAATTGGCTTCAAGGGCTAACACCCTCCCACAGATGAATGTTTTGAACAAAAAATGTTTGTCTCTCTTTCTCATATGTTTATAGAACCGAGCATGAAGAGAAAGCTATATTTTGCGAGTATGTCAACTATTCGTATTATTATTGGGGAAGATTAGAAAGGTATCTAGGTATATTATTACTCTAAGGTAGCTTTGTAGTCTTTTTTGATTTTTTTTTAACATAATCAACTCCGGAAACTTTGTGAATGCACATAGGCCCCATATTACTTTGACATATTGTGGATATATGATTATTGTTTCAAGGGCTATTTGGGTAACTCGACGGTCACTGGCCGCTTGGCGACCCGCTAATGTAAGGAGATGGATTTATACCGCTGGACATAATAATAATAATGTGGTTGCTAACCTCATCGGTCGACCTTTGGAAGCGGTTAAATCGTCCATTAATCTTCTATTTTGGTAACTTCCTGCAAAAATAAATAGATGTTATACAATTTTCAACGGAACCATAATTTTACGTAAGTTCTAGCTCTCAAGTTGTGAATTCTTGCTTGTCGTTTGGGCGCCATAATCGATTTGACAGCAAAAAAAGCCTGGTGACAGCCATCTACTATCTCCATACAAAGAAATAATAAAGTTCTTTAGTAGGTAAATACTTATGTTTTTAAATTAAAAAATATTCTACCCAAACAAACCTTTTTCTTTTGAATATGTAATCTGTGGCTAACCAGAGTGGTATAAATATGGGCTAACCTAAATAAAACATGGCGGGTTCAATGTTTTTCATACTATTTTTAAAACGTTATAGCAACAGTTTTATATATTGGATTTCATTCAAACTACTCTCTAAACCATTCCTAATAAGAACAAACTGTGCTATTTTCATCAAAATCGGTCGATCATTTTCAAGAAAATCGAGGACAGACAGACAGAGAAAAAATATTTTTTATATGTTAACTACTGAGGTTAATAATTGACCGATATAATAGTATTTTCCAAGAAGCAACCATTTTGGGTTTGAAATCATATTATATAAAATCAAACACTTTGTTATGAACCACGAATTTAGTCTATTTTTACGCCAACCGGTTTCGCTTATTAACTTTCTCTGTTATGTTGCCTCACTTACCCATTTAATTATTATTATGTAATCAAGTAGTCTATTTTCAACTATTAATGACTCTGTCTTGTACAAATCATTAAAGGACTGTCTTAATGACTTCATTATGTCTCCATTACGCTGTTTTATTTATTATTAATTTGTAATAAGATATATTATTTTTGTTTCCATGTAATATTTTATTATCTTTTTTGTAATAGATCTGTCTCACTCTAATGTTTTCTGTACCTGTATATATACGATAACTATGTATTATTCTTTACTTATTATATTTTTCCTGACCTAAGCGAAACCGGTTGGCGTAAAAATACGATAAATTCGTGGTTTATAACATATTGTTCGTTTATATTTAATTAAATATAATAATAATTGAACATTAATTTATTTATTAACAGACTAACGTCCAATTAACAATATAAGTAACACGAAATTAGAAGAATAATATAAATTATTAGTATAGGATGGCAGTGGCGGCTCGTGACTTTTGAGTGAGCTAGAGTTATATGATTGAAAAATACGACGTTATTGATGTTGTTGAAGGCGAAAATAATATTTATATTTTTCAAAAACTCAATTTTTGAAAAAAAAACAATTGAAATTTGAAAAATTGAAATTTAAAAACAAAAAAAAATATTTTCGGCTTCAACAACATCAATAACGTCGTATTTTTCAATCTTAGCACTCTAGCTCACTCAAAAATTACGAGCTGGCACTGTAGGATGGTACATGAATTATGCAAAGCCAAAAAAAACAAACATAAGAAAGTAGAAGAGACAAGTCAAGCCAAGACCTGATCAAGAGTCATAACAATTATAATATTTCTTTACTTGCTTAATGGAAGATAAAAATCATCCAAAAAATTAAGATTTTGACTTGAGTTGACCAGTATACACATTCTGGGCAATGCTAAATAGTATCCATAATTAGTTGAGAATTAATTGGGGCAGAGCAGTTCATTATTTATGAATCTACGGGAAGGGATATTGACGGGGATGAATTGTAGTGAAGTAGGTGAATCGGTAAAGCAATTAATAATTTTGAAGAAACAAATGAGATAGAATTTGTTCCCATGACCTTCTAAAGGAGAAAGGTTTAGAGTTAGTTCAATTTCATCATATGAGTATTTATTATAATTTAACATGTACATAATATGCAATACAAAATATTATTATAATACTAATTCAGGAATAAAAAATATTATTATAATACTAATTCATGAATATAAAATATAATTATAATACTAATTCATTAATATAAAATATAAGTATAATACTAATTCATTAATGTAAAATATGATTATAATACTAATTCATTAATATAAAATATGATTATAATACTAATTCATTAATATAAAATATGATTATAATACTAATTCATTAATATAAAATATGATTATAATACTAATTCATTAATATAAAATGTTATTATAATACTAATTAATTAATATAACATGTTATTACAATACTAATTCATTAATATGAAATATTATAATACTATTCATTAATATAAAATATTTATATAATACTAATGCTTTAATATGAAATATTATAATACTAATTCGTGAATACAAAATATTATTATAATACTAATTCATTAATATGAAATATTAAAATACATATTACATTAACTTAGGATAATTATTTGTTCGAAGTTAAATGAAATTTGCCCCTTTTAAATATTATTTATATCATTGGAGCATTGAAAATTTAACAAAAGCACATTCGACAAAAATAAATATTAATTTAGTTAAAATTGTACAATATTCCATAGTCAAATTGCCCTTAAGCAAAGTTGAGTATGAACAAAGACATGATGAAACTAAATAATTGCTATGCAATTCTGTGAATTTGTTATCTCTTCGTGCTATATTGTGGTTTAAAATTGTGAATCAGCATACTCCAACCAAATTACGATTCAAATTTTTTTTTCTTCTTTTTTTATGGGATTTTACTGTACAAATGCAGGTTAGAGAAGACCGCCACTGCTAGTCTAGTAGGTAAGAACTATTATGAATCTTAGGTTTTACGCTGTTTTTATACTAACTCTATGAAACAAACGGTTCAGTGAGTAGGTTAAAATTCTCCCTACGGGAAGTTAATTTGTGTAATGCCGCTATATACAAGTTAAGTGTATCTCATTAGCTCCGTGATCATGTTTGTTATCGTATAAAGTGTCTCACGCGCGTGGCTCGTTAAGTCCTCCTTCAGAATAAGGACCTCGACATTATCCCTCGTTAACTGGCGGCGCGCGGCGTTCAGCCATTACATCAGTTGGAAGTGGTGGGGATTCTCCGTGTCCTATTATCAGAATTCCCTGATTCAATAAGTTTATCTGAGGCGATCAGCGAAACACTCTCCCGAGGTATCAATTTCCCTGGAAGCTTCAAGACTTGAGATTCTCAAACTTATTTGTTTTACCGCCCACTGTTTTAACACATTTTTATTCGGTGCCTCCTACCTCCTAAAAAAAAATTCTATACGTATATATCCACACTATCGACCAAATTTCTGTAAAAAAAATACGACATCTGATATTAAATTGAAGATTTCAGACAGTGATTCTCAACGTTATTCGTGCCATGCCCCACTTCAAAGCTTTCAAAAATCTCTATGCTCCCCCCCGCAAACATTTTTTTAGCGATAGCGGCAAAAGCACAAGCGAAAAAATTCTTGATTAATAGTAAAAAAAAAAATTATAGTGAAAGCTGCATATTTCCAAGGGGAAGCTCCGCCCTTGCGTTTAATTGATAATGAATAATAGATAATAATAAAAGTCCACAAACCAGGGTTCGAAGGATATAATATATGGTTACGTGATAAATCAACACACGTATGAATGATTTTTTTTTAAATTTTAAAAATACATTTTAATTAGGTTTTCGGGTGGTTTTTTTTTTCGTACTTTTAATGATTTTATATCAATTTAAAAAGTGTCCCGATTCATACGTCTGTTGATTTTTCCGGTAACCATAATATGATATATCACTGATATTATATATATCAATTAATAAATTAGTAGGTGTCTGTTTTTACGGGATATTTCCGCATTTCTGCATGTTTAACTTTACCGGGATTGCCCGGGCACTGTTAAATTGCGTTGTTGTATGTTTGGAACTCATTTTAAAATACAATGCCTCTGACCATTGATGACACTATTGGCCATTAGAAAATACTATCTCTTTTCGCTTTATGAGGAAGCAACTGCTCATGCAGCAACAGAAACTCTAGAGAGATCCTTTTCATGTTTATTTAAACCGTATTTTTTAATTTTCTTGAATAGTTTTGAAAACATGAAAATATATTTGTATTTTTAATATCTATTTCATTTCAGAAAATAAATATCACTTTTTGATAGATGTCGCACATACGTGTATATGTATTATATAGACATTTTGATAATGTTTATCATGGTATTTTCGAACCCCACCACAAACAAACGAATTAACCATAGCCTCAATAACAGTGGAGTGTAGTCCAGATTGTTCATATCATTGTTTTTTGTTAATATATGTAACGGGCGGTCTGTGGAGAGCTTGTTCGGCCACAGACCGCTCCGACTTAAATGACTGAAATAAAACGTTAGAGCGGTGCTAGTGGGAGGGAGACAGACTTGTCCGGCATCCACACGGCGCCGTAGGTCTGCACGTTGCGGACGGCCTTAAGTGGCCTGCAAAGGCCACTTCGGGCAGTTAGTATTCTATCGTCAGCCTGACAAGTACTTCTCTCTCCACCGCCCGCTCTGACTTCTGAACTACTCGCCGTCTTTTATTCCGACCACTGCCTCGGACTGGACAAAAGTCGTTGTCGTCAGTACCGTTCCTCCACGCAGAGGGAACGGTAGGAGCGCTACCTCCCCTCCCAGTCTCGCTCCGTAGATTGGGATTAGCCGGCCTCATACAGTTCGCTTGTGTGCCAGATTACGTCTGGTACAAATACGATTTTTTAACGAAGAATGATTTGCGCATCGCCCGTTGGTGAGTACACTGATCAAAGCTATAAAAAGCAAAAAATCGAAAATACACATTTTCTGCGAGTACCGCACAACCAAGAAAATATAACATTGAAACTAATTGAAAAATGTGTTTATTTTAGGGTATATATGCAATTTGGGGGTTTATTTGCTAAATAAATCACGCTGAAAAATATTGCATGAACGGTTCAGATTCCTCGGCTTTATTCAATAGGAGATTAACCAAGTTGCATTCAGTTTGCTTTGAAATTGTACTCCAGTTATTCCAGCAATCGATGAATTTCTCACTAATCTAGTTACATTGTTCCATTGATATTTGCATGCCTTTGTATAACAGAGTTTCATACGTTTTGCTCGGTGATTTGGAGCAGTTAGTGAAAGTTGTTATGTGAATGTTCTACTTGTTATATATAACTGAATTTGTCGTTTCATTCTATACCCCTCTATGTACTGAATCTCTGCCTTACTCTGATATGGCGTCTTTTCGCCCCTTTTAACTTTCTTTATCCTAATATATCTGTGTATTTTAAGTTAGTTTTTATGATTACGGTCCCGAGGAAGGTTAAGATTAATCATTTACCGGTGCACTCACCCAAATTTGAAATTATTGATTCAACGATTTACGCAGCGTATCTTAATTATAAGTGTGTATTCATAGGTATTTTAAAATTATAAAACAATTTACAAAATTACTGCCTCAACACAGGCTAGCCTAGTGAGGCGGGTTATGTGAAACTTCAACTGTAACTGTTATTATATTATTTTCTATTTTACTTTATAAACCACTGTACGCTTACATTATTATATTATACACGTCTTTTAGTAATAGTTAAATTTAATTACAATAAAGATACTATTATTATTATATAATCGAAACCGGTCGACATACATGCGAAAGTGTTAAAGTTATCAGTTTAAATTAAACAAACAAATTCTTTTAATAATATGTGTATGTAGTTAAGTGAACAAAGCGAAATAATGATGTTAACTTAATAAATAAAATTAAAAAAAAAACAGACCATACTCATTTATTTATTATTAAATTTAATTATGAAAACAAAAACACAACCTCTCAACTCACTAGGACAATCCTGTGCTGAGATGAGCGGCTTTACAATTTAATAATAATCAGTAAATAGTAATAAGTAAATAATAATACATGAATAAAAATTTGTAAATATTAATAAGTAAATAAATAATAATAATTAAATAATAATAATAAGTAAATAATAATCAGTAAATAGTAATAAGCATATAATAATACAGATTAAATATTAATAAGTAAATAGTAATAAGTGCATAATAATAAAAATAGGTAAATAATAAGTAAATAAATTTATGTAAATAGTAATAAGTACATAACAATAAAAAAATAATAGGTAAATAATAATTTGTAACTAAAATTATGTAAATTGTCATAAGTAAATAATAATATGTATGAACAAAAAATTATAAGTAAATAGTAATAAGTAATAATAAGTAAGTAATAAGAAGTAAATAGCAATAAGTAAGTAATAATAAGTGAATAATAATCATAATATCGAGCATACATAAAGTTTAAATATTGATTACAACATAAGAGATAACACGGATAAAGCGAAATCGCCACTCTCAGCTAACATAGACCTTTTGACCATTTTTTTAAAATAAATTTAGCGTATCTATAGTTTTATTGTTGTCACTGAGCCTATTATATAACAAAGAAGCTTTACAAGAAAAACTCCTTTGTCCATGTGGTGTTCTATTATTTGCCGGCTGATACATTAGAGAAGAACCCATTCTAGTATTGCGCACTTGTTGTGACCTTATAGCAGTATCAATATTGTTAAAAAAAAAATTGAGATACACAAAAGGAGTAAACACCAACATTCTAAATATGGGTCGCATTACTGAGGCCAATTGGCTACATTGAGATAACACGGGCTTCAGTCGATTACAAGCGCTCGCCGGGTATGAATCTCCAAAAATTACTGCAAAATGCCTACACGACTGCACAAGTCGTTCTGGAATTTTTTTTTTAAAAGCAATGATGTAACCTCTCATCGGTTTTACCATAGTTCTACCATTACAGTATATTACTGTATTATTTATTGCTAAAAGAATTCGAACAGTATCTCGAGTCGGTACGCCCTCCGGTAAGAAATGCTCGAAAGACCGGCGCGGCGGTGCGTTCCGTTCGTTTGCGGTCGGAATGATTTGGCTATATCGACTACCGTTTCACCTCCCCTTGTATTTCAAGCTCGGGAACGACTTTTTAGACTTTGCTAGGAACTATGGCTCTATTTATATACTTCTATGGCCATACTATGTACTAGTCATTTCATGAGCTCGTTTGTAAACAAGTTGGACACTAACTTCCTTTATCGAAATTCTGCTAACAGCGCAGAAATCCACTTCCCTCGTTCCACTGTTCATTGATTTATTATTTTTTAACAAATTGAAACTATTAATACATAATTAACGAAAAAATAGTGATCCGTGATAATAGTTAAATGCGAATTTTTGACAACCAACTATAAAATGTCAAAGGCCTTGGTGTTGCCAAACCAATGACAACATAATACATATCTATATTTAAATTCCAAGCCGTAAGATTATTACAATAATATCTGACTAGTCTGAATGATTGAGTAAAAAATGTCTACCTACTTGAAAATTATACAGATGCAAAATACAATCGAAAATCTTGTGTATATACTGAAAAAACGTACAAGCTCAGCAATTTTTTTCACCGTTGTTCGCCGCCCCATTACTGCCTTTTCATGCCCCTTAGGCTACACCGCACCCTGCATCCCACTTTGGGAATCACTCGTATAGAGCTAAGCTTTGTTTCTATTTCTAAGTACTCTACAAACTTATGTATCCTTAATCATCGTTTGATGGTCGACATGTTCTCCAGTTGACAAAAGCCTCAAGTCATTAACTAGATATATCGCGACTTTATGGATCTATTATGGAATTATGGGTTCACGGAACTGCGGTACTGATTAAGCTTTTTTGTTCTCAGAGACGACTTCAGGCCTCTCGGAGCTTGGAGCAAGAGGTGGCCGCGGCCGCTGCCAGTATTCTTCAGCACCACTCCACAGGTTTGTTCATCATATAATTACCACTTGAACTTTAAAATATTTTAATATTCTTTCATCGAAAATCGGCAACTGGCGGTTTTATCCAAAGCACGTTTGTGGAGTTAATGGAAATATAATAAAAATAATAAATATAGATAATAAGGAAAACTTGTATTATACTTTTACCACTCTTTAAACCCTGCACAAATTCCTAGCAAACAAATCCACCCGTCCATATTAATACTGCACGAGAGCGAGTCTCAAATGAATTCTATACGTGCGATATGAATTCAGCACCTATGGGAATTTTTGTTCTGAGTAATAGTTCATACAAAAAAATACTCGTGGTGGTTCAGCGGAAAACCTTAGGAATCTGTTAGCTACCTAGGTGCCCAGCGACTATGGGATTTATTAACTAGCTTAAAATTTTCCCCTGACGAAGCCTGGGATAAGCGAAACCGGTTGGTTATGATTTAAAAAAATAATTATTGTTTTAAAACTGAGTGTTTGTTTTATGTAATAAATATGTCAAACCACAAAGTAATTGATTTCTACGAAAACAGAATAACATTAACAATTTTTATTTCCGTTTACTGTTTTAAATATTATGTTATTTTATGTTTTGAGTAATTTTTTGTAACTTTCTCTCGATAGCTTATTGTATTTACATTTCCTTATATCTATTTTAAAGTTCAATTATTAGACGTAAACAAAAAAATAAGCTATAGAAATGACAACGACTAATGATTCACTAACCGCTCTAATATTGAGGTGTTTATTCACATGCCCTTGATGTGATTTTTCACAAAAAGGCGCTTTACGAATCATACAATTATTATTGTTATATGGGGTTATTTAAAATTTCGCACGTTCTCCTCTGATACACGCGGTCGGTCCGGGCTTTTCCTTTACAGAGACACCCAGTTTCTCCAATAAGGAACTCCGCTGAAAAATATAATTGCTTTAAAATATATATTCATATAGATCAGCAAACGCCGATTCTTAATATATAACTTTTATTACATATATACGTAGAAATTATAAATCATCTTAACAAAACACCTTGTTATGTTGGTACCATTGCATTTGGAACATCTGACTCAACGTCACGTGCGCATTCTGTTTTCAGATTAGTATGGACATTTTTGTTTGTCAGTTTTGTTTTGTTTTGTATTTAAAAAATGTATTTTTTTTAGTTTTGGCGAAATTTAAACTTAATTTGTGTGACTTTAAGCTCTATGATTGTTGTTCAATGTAAAACAAAAAAAACTCTTATTACTGATAGAAATTAAGAGTATTCATGAACAAAACAATTATCAATACGGATATTATGATAATGTTAAAGCTCAATACTATTATTATTCTTTGAGTCAAAGTTTCTAAAAAGGTACACAATTTTGTACTTTAAGTTATGGTTTATGAAAAGATTATAAAATTATGTACGGTAAAGTTCATCCTTGTTTTGACATTTGACATTCTAACCTCAAAACTGATAATTACCGACCGGTCATAGATTTGGAGCGCTTAGCGGACTTTGAAAAATTGATACATTGAAAATTTATTTAACTGTGTAAACTAACTTATAAAATCATTATTCATAAAAAAATGGACTGGAGTTCCTTATTGGCGATACCAACGTCAAATGTTCTTTCCAGTTGGAGGTTCAATTTAAAATGGAGACAAAAGGTACACTGCACTACAGTTGCAGACTCAGTTTTACGGAATTCGCTCCACTGAAAACTTTGTGCTACATAGTAGCCATTTTACTCACACTTGCAATGGCTGCTTTGCGCATCGCGAGTATTCTAGCGGTGGAATACGAAACTTTCGGACCTCCTCTTTCATTCGCTATGTAGACCATTCACAACGTATAATTCAGGAAATACAGCTGTACGAAATTGAGTCCATTATTTTGACTAAGCCTGTATTTTATTCATTGATTTATTACATATATATTTGGACATTTGTTATCGGCTGACGTATTTCCATCTCACTTGGTATGAAACGCTTGTGTTGAGATTGGAATTTACAGGAGTGATTGTTCAGCTAGGATAATTTGACGAAAAATAGATTAATAAATTACAATTTAATAATTATAATAATATTTTATTTGAAATCATAATACGAATGTTTAAAAAAAACGACGATTTTTTTTTGTTTCCAGAATTTCTCAACCCAGTGTCGGCGGAGCAGGTGGCAGCAGAGTGTGGCCTTCTGGATGCTGATTTCTACTAAGATTTAATAATTTGCTCGTACGCCCCTGGAAGAAATATAATAATACCTCTTTTCACATGAGAAGCAAGCTACTAAACGTGGAGACTTTTCAGAGTGGGTTTTGCGATTTGTTTTAACACTAAGTGCTATCAGTTAAAATAACATTGGAATATACGTACACAACAACAGCGCTTTTAAATAACTTCCTTTTAAGTCTACTATCAAAATATGATGTAAAGTGACATCTGGTGTTCTCTCTTTCTAAAACACATGTCCGACCTTAAGAGAAAGGGAAATAGAATGGGTATTATGAGGACCGTCATTTGGTTCCCAATACGGAACAAGTAGAATCGGCAGGTTGGAAAACAAAGAAGTCTGTTGTCTAAAATATATGTGTAATTTCGAACGAATGCCTTTGGAAAAATTAGGTTAAGGTTTAACTAAACATGACGCTAATTCAAATATCTTTGAAAAAAAACACTTTTAGAACTTATGTTATAAAATAAATTTTTATTATTGTTATTGTAAGTTTAAAGCTCAAGTTCTCAAATAAACTTATAAAAAAATTGTATTTGTTAGTTTTACAATAATATATTGTATTTTTAAAAGTTTCTTGAAGGACTTGAGCTTTAAATCTACAGTAAAAATTTATTCCATTTTATGTTCCGTCTGTACACCCGCTAATAAAGAATTTATTTCAATATTTAAAAGCATTAGTGCTAAAATTGTTACTTTTCTAAAAATATTTAAATTAGTGCCATCTGTGAGCGCACAATACGTTTCGTTTAGCCTCAAGACGAATGGCTGCGCGGCTTGTTTCATACAAAACTTAATTTTTTATTTGAGGTCAAAATACTCACCTAAACCTTATATTTTTTTCATCAAAATTTACAGTAAATATCTAGTACGGATTAGAAGTAATTTATTAATTTTTGTTTTACATTATGAAATATAGGCCATTAAAGGAATTGATTTTCGCGATTTTAGAGACACCTTTAACATTTATTTGGGGGCTAACTGTATTTAAAATAAGTTTTACCCCATCTGCTTTGAAAATGAAATGAAATGTGAAATAATAATAATCTTTTTTTTAAATATAAAAATAAGCATTGTGGTGGACTTTAAATTAAATTGAAAACGACCAATTTACGTTGAAACACAAATTTGCCATACATAATTTAAAATATCGACCGAAAAAACATTTTTTAAAAAAAGTTTTGCTTTTATATTTTTATTTACGTAATCATATTTACATAGTAAATATAATACACGTATATTTTTTAAAATACGATAAAGCCGCAAACAATTTCCAAGTTGCCTCTAAAATTATGGAAATTATATTTTTGTCATGGCATATACTTCATAATTTAAAACAAAAATAAATAAAATACTTCTCATACTT
This sequence comes from Halesus radiatus, assembly GCA_022606495.2. Lineage (NCBI taxonomy): Eukaryota > Metazoa > Arthropoda > Insecta > Trichoptera > Limnephilidae > Halesus > Halesus radiatus. The sequence continues at coordinate 69,845 of JAHDVE020003333.1, read as the reverse complement.
ACTAGATTTTTACTAAACCTTTAATTAAAAAAAAAATATTATTCAGTTTGGATGGGTATTTTGGCCTCAAATCCAAAATTAAGTTATGTATGAAACAGGCAGCGCAGCCGTTCCTCTTAAGAAGTTTGATTTTAATACTAAAATACGTTGATGCTGAAGTTCGTTACAAACCCCTCTCTGCATCTTTTAATGTGTATGTCTCTGCCGCATTTAGATGTCAGTTAAACAAACCCCGCGAACAAGTAAATTCGAATGGTGAAAATTGCTTCTCGTGAAAAACCCGCCATGTGAATAAGGCCCAAAATAGCCAACACTGAGATAAAGCGACGTGTATGTATAATGTATAGATATATTTGTATTAATAATGTTTTTATCGTCACTTAAATTATGTATGTATAAGTAAAGGTGAGATAGGTGGACAAATTTCATCACCCCAATATTATAACGTTTGGTAGGTAGGTAGGTAGGTATCTACCTCACTACGAAAATTCGTTTCGAAGCCCAGAGGTTAAAAAAGGGACTAGCTAGTCAGTCATGTTTTTATTATGTTTATTATTGTTTGTTTATTGAAATTTTAAATGATTTTTGTTTTAATGTTGATTGATTTCAATGTGCATTTATCCAAAAAGATAGAATAAAGAAGAAAACTTGAATAGATTAGGTAGAATAAAATATTTTTTCATCATCACCCACCCGCCTTGTGAAATATGTAACTTGTAGGTTAAATTGCTTTCTAACACGAACAATGTGATCTTTTTTTAAAAATAAAGTATGAATAACTAATTTTTGTTGCTTCGTTACGTTATTCCAATAAATTAAATATTTATTCTAGACTTGTAGAAAAATCAATGGATATCCCATATAAATAAAAAAAAATCCGGTAGGTATATCCAAGATACCGTCTAGGTTATAAACATATTCGGGTAGAACTATGCAATCATACAAAAATATGGGAGTTAATTGAGGTTAATATTAATAATTTTTAAATTGAGACATGAGATTCATAAATATGACGGAGAAAAATTAGGTCTCTATAACTCAATTGGTAGAGACGCCAGTCCTGGCAAGAGTCGAGTCTCAGTGGTGACCGTTTTATTTTTTTTTGTGTCTTTTTCTGTTTCACCTTTCATTGTGATTTGTTGATATTATCTTCTTTAATGATTAAATATTACAATGAGGTTTGAAAGCTCCAATAAATTGAATAGTATTTTTTGTATTTGTAAACTAGAATTTGCCGTAGTTACATGTAATAAATCACGCTACAGGCATACCGCTGATAGGTCCGTCGTAAGCGCTACGAATTTTCAAAAATATTCATCCTTTCCTCATCTCCTCGCCTTCCCGCTTTCTTCAGCTTCACCACATTTCCCAAATAAGGATTTCATAGTCCTGTTGGTTCGGTGGTGTTGGAACTGTTGTGCGTAGTTATTAAAAATATTACACAATTAAATTGTTAAAGAATCATTATTTTCACGATTGTGTCTTGGCCAAAAAAAGTAAAAATTAAACACTATAGTCGACTGTTGTAGGTACCCGATAAAAAAATATTTAATTACATTTTTAACAAAGACATTTTTATTTACAATTTGTCGTTTTGCTTCGACTGAAATCAACCAAATAATATTGCATCTCTTTTCAGGTTAAAAGATTTTTTTTTTTGTTTTTAATATGCCCACTTGTGTTTTTATAAGTGCGTTAAAAAAAAATTAAATTATTAGTACCGCGAAGGTTTAAAGAGTAGTTGGAACGAAATCCAATATGTAAACCTGTCGCTAAAACTGTAGAAATGGTCCGATTATTATTATTATAACTTTTTAAAATTAGTATGAAAAACATTGAATATGAAATGTTAAATTGAGGTTAGCCCATAGATATACCACTCTGGTTATCCACAGATTACATATTAAAAGAAGAAGGCTTGTTTGGGTAGAATATTTTTAAAATGGAAAACGAAAGTAGGTACCTACTTAATAACTTAAATATTCAGATATATTTTGAAAAAATAAATGTTTGGAATCAAATAAAATGTTCAAATTAATGTTTCCTTGTTTGGGGATAGTAATAGTCGTCACAAGGCATTACTTTCGCCGTCAAATCAATTATGGCACCCAAACGACAAGCAAGAATTCACTACTTCATAACTTTATTAAAAAAAAAAAAATCCCGAGCAAGATCGAGTACACATCGATAAAAAAATCTGTTTTCATTTTCAGATGATATTTTTTTTCCGGAGTGGATGAATAAGTTTGAAACGTGCTGTATGCAAGTAATTCATATGTGTGATTAATGGGTTTGTGTCGACTCTGTCTGCGGTACACCTATACCGTGATACTTCCAGGTTTCGGATTTCCAGATGGGATTTAGGGCCGAAGTGACAAGGTTAGCAAATAAATGATTTTGGCGCCTGTCATGTCGGGTCGTGCACGCCACATTAATGTTTACGCACCGACAAATTGTGTACATACTAAAGAATAACGGCAAGGTGGAGTCGCGTCGCCGTGCGCTCTTAATGGAAATGCTGCCTCGCGCCAGGACCGGATTGAGGACCAAATTAAGCCCAAGAAGAAGCGCCTGAAAATTATTAATATATGCTTAAATTTTCTGGTACAATGCCAAAGGAGTAGGAAATATTCTTGACTGAACAATGTTCGTCCGATAACAGGTTTTCAAGGTGTGATGGAGCCTTTCCGGTTGGCAGATAGATACCTTGGAAAGGCTAAGCAGGACGGTGACAACATTATTTAAAGTGAAGAGGGCAAGTATGATGGTCAATTATGTATTTATTTTAACAGGACTGAGTATTGAGTGGATGGCACACATTGAGGTATTTAAATAGAGTATACGTTCCTTTCAAGTTCCTTGTAAAACATTATTCTTGCGCGGGAAGCACGAAGGGGGTTGAAGCAGTTGTCAATGTCGCCCAAATCACTCTAATCGCGAACGAATCCAACGAATGCAGAAGACGCGCCGCACAGCTATCCGCGACCTGGATAATTTATTATTTGATTCTTGAGGTTTTCAACATAAAAAAACCAACATACACCAATATTGACTATGGTAAAACCGATGAAAGGTTACACTATTGCTTTTTCTATCTTTTTCAGAACGACATGTCCAGTCATGTAGGAATTTTGCAGTTATCATTGGAAATCCGTACCTGGCGAGTGCTTGTAATCGACTAAACCCCGTGTTATCCATATGATGCCAATTGACCTCATTTTGGTTGCCCATATTTCGAACACTGATGTTTACTCCATCTGTATACCTCTGATTTCACATGAGTTTCTGTTCAGTGCTATTTGATATTATAGATTGTAACACTTGAACTTATTATGTGGGGGAAAGTCAAGTAATAGACTGTAATTTTGTTTTTTGTTTGGAAAAGCTCGCTCGAGCGCCGTTTTCCATTCGCACCACTCTAAACGATTGAACCACGCTTTATCTTGGCCGGTCAATCGAGTCTGCATCGTGAACGACTTTTCGTAGTCGCTCCATTTGAGAATTAGCCCTAGCTGCTCAATCTTATGAAGCCAAGAGGATACATTGCAATCTTGATCTTCTCGATCGAACTGTGGAATTAATTCCACCATGATCCGTGATGGCGGACCTTTGGCGTGCGCCATAACATTCGTTCCTCGCCTTGGCTGACTCCTTCACAAGTTTCTTCATTGTCTCCTTTATGAATTTTTGTGTGGACTTCTTTATTGTCACGTTTCTTTTCGCCTTGTAACCTTTGGTTGACAGCACACCTTTTCCGATTCCCGACATTATTACGTTAACGGCGACCGAAGTTATTCAAAATTTCAACACGTGTAACTTAAATAGACTGTGATTTTGTAAGTCTCTGTTTGTTTCTCAACCTTAAGCACAATTATATTTACGAAGCACAAGTTCACGTCGCTCGCAGGTAGGTGGAAGTGGCGGGAAATCATTCCCGCCTTGTGCTCGGCAATTCTTCTTCTTCTAAATATAGGCTGCTGGTTGCGTTACATTGCTGGCCATGTACATCAGCTTTACAAGATATTACAAAAGTTAAACACAAAGGTAAGTTTTACCAAAAAAGATCGCAAGGACTAATTGCCTTTTTTTATTACTATATCGTATTGGGTCACTACGAGTTACAGAGAACCCAATCTCTTTCTCTCGCAAACTGGGGGTGATGGTTACGCGTGGGATGTTTTTTTTTCTACCCGATGTGTGGGCTTTCTATGGCAACATATAGAGCTTTAAATACTATGTTTTTTGTATTTTTTGTTATTTTTTATAATCATTAATTATCTGTTCTTTTTACTTATACACTCGTACATACATTTTACAGGTACATAGATTAGATAAATGCAAGTAGTACAAATAATATTTCTAATATAAAACATGATAGTGGAGTGTAATTGTATGTAGTTGTTTAGTTGTCGTGAAAAACTGACGATTCTTGCATTCTGTCCAATTTTGGTGTCTTCAAATCGTGTCTCATGATCGCTGCGCACACGGATAGTTAATAGATTTCTAAGGTTTGCATGTCTACCGCTCTAGCGCCACTAGTTTGTTTTGTCAGAACCGTTTCTTCGGACAGAAAATCCCACATGTGCTGAATTCATAACGCACACGTTGAATCAATTTCAGACATTTTTTGTAAGGAATTTGAGTGGCGCCCTGTGTGTAAAATTATAATACAAGTTTGTCTTCTTTTCTTATCCATGGGAGTTCACTGAACAAACGCTCTTTAGGGAAAACCGCCACTGGTTCTGTTATAACATATTAAGCAAAAATTGCATCATGGGATTTACTTGGTATCTGACCATGCCAATGCGGCCCCGTGTCTACTTCCATTTCGTATACCGAACTTACGCCTTCTCTTAGGTCCTCACGCTCTATATAAATAATAGAAGTTCTTCATATTTGTTGAACTTTTGGTTGAAGTGTGTCATAATTGAATAAATTCCACAAGAAATCTGCCGGTTTATGCTGATAACATTAGATTATTTAAATAAAACATTGTGTGGTTTAGGCTGGCCGCATACGTACGGATTCCTGATTCGGAAACCGAAAACATCAAACACAGGATTCCTTATGTATGCGGCCAGCCAAACACTAAATTTCTGTTTGTGTACAGAAGTGTAGAGCGAGAAAATAATATTCTAACATGTTAAAGGTTGTGTAACCAGGAAACATACAATTTTTTTACTCATTTAGGAAAAACATGTTAAAAAAAGTTCAGGGAAATAGAAAAACAGTACCTGTATTTGGTAGGTACGATTAGTAACGATTTCTACGAAGAAGCCGATTTACGATTCAAGTGTACATTTGTAAAAAGCAGAAATCTGATTATGAATAACCCAAAACTCTCTTACTGTTAATTCGGTTATGAAATTTTGCAAAACTATTAATGCTTGAAATTTCTAGTTTAACTCAACTAGTTTCGGTTATAAATGTAATTTCTAGATATGTCCTATGGAGGAAATTAAACAATCAATTTATTTGTGAAAATACTATACCCAAGTAATATATTCATTAGTTGAATTATTTTATCCAGATATCAAATCGGGTTAAATATCATTACTTGAGAAAATTTGTTGACATCTCAGTAAATTAGTTTTGTTCAATATTCAATGAAAAAGAGATTTATAACAAACAAAAAAAGTTGAAAAGCGGGGAAGTTGGGTGGTAAAGGAAGTAACATGCATTTTTTAGAATTATTTAAGAAATCTATAAAAATGAATGTTTGTCTGTCTGTCTATTTTCGATTTTCTCGAAAATTACTAGACGGATTTCACTGAAAATAGCACCGTTTATATGATAGCACAGTTTATATGATAGCACAGTTTATATGATAGCACAGTTTATATGATAGCACAGTTTATATGATAGCACAGTTTATATGATAGCACAGTTTATATGATAGCACAGTTTATATGATAGCACAAAGTGATTTCTTCTTGGAAAATATTATTATATTGGTTAATTATTAACCTAAGTAGGGTATATCACCATTTTCCTACATACTTAATAATAATAATAATTGGATGATTTGTATAGCGCCTTTTTTTGTGAAAAATCACCTCGATGGCGCTGTAAAAATATAACTTGCTATTCTTTATCTAATTATGTACAGATACAGAGAAACATACTTACCTGGCAGGTCGCTTCAGATGAACACAGTTTTATTAGAAAATTTAAGTGTAGAGATGAAAATTTTATCCTCCCTTTCTATTGATGTTACATTTTTTAGAAGATTGGTGGCACAAGAAGAGTTGGTATTGAAATATTTATAATTTTTAAGACTGGAAAATATTTATAAAATTACACTAAAAAGCGTAAGAAGCTTTTAATAGATATTAACATGTTTTTTTAAAATTTACTTTTACACTTAGTTATTTGCAGTGTTGCGGGATGTGGACGCATTTGCGCACCGATGGGTGTATTTTTAAACTTTTTCTATTTAATGACTTTGTGTAAGTACTAACCGGCTAGCCTAGCTAAGCAATTTATGGCTGCATTTCTTCAATTTATGGATACGATTGTCAGACGATTTTTATACATTAATTAATATATAAAAATCGTCTGTCTGTCTGTTTGTCAGTGCAAGATATAACGCTGTATTTGGATTATTTTCTGGTTCTCACCCGGGGCTAGAGCCAAAGGTACCAAGTCAAAGGCACACCGGCTCCCATTTAAATCTACGTGGAAGGCACTTCTATTTTTCAGTTTAAGAGTTTAATGCATTAGATAACTATATTAATTGGAAGTGTTGCCAGATCGCACACAGTTGAACACAGTACTAACACAGATGTATTACTTACAATAATATTTAAATCATATTGAAAAGTCTATATATATGTAAAAATGAATGTTTGTATGACTATTTGTCCTCAATTTTCTCGAAAATTACCGATTTCGCTGAGCACAGCAGTATGTTCTTATTAGTGAAGGAAAGGTTTAGAGCGTAGTTCAAATGAAAACCAAAATGTAAAACTGGTGCTATAACTTTTAAAAATTAGTATGAAAAACATTGAATCTGCCGTGTTGTATTGAGGTAAGCCCATAGATATACTATTCTGGTTAACCACAGATTACATATTAAAAAGAAGAAGGTTTGTCTGTGTAGGATATTTTAAAAATATAAAACAAACGTAGGTACCTACTTATGAACTTTATTATTTAGATGTGTTTTGAAATCAAATGTTTGGAATCAAATAAAATTTTCAAATGATTTTTTTTTTGTTTAAAGATAGTAATAGTCGTCACAAGTTATTAATTTCGCTATCAGATCAATTATGTCACCCAAACGACCAGCAAGAATTCACAACTTCATAACTATATTAAAAAAAAAAATCCCGATCAAGTCCGGGTACACATCAGCTATTATATAACAAAAGAAGTAAAGTTATTATCAAAGATGTCTAAAAACATATTTTATGCCATTATTTCGCTAAGAAACTCAATTTAGTAGCTACTTATTATTTTCCAGTAAAACGCAGAGTCAAACGAAAAAGAAAACTCTCATTTCCTTCAAATTACGGGAAACGAAAACTTTATAATCAAACTTTTATACTCTCGATAGAAACGGGATGAAAATTTATTGTGAAGAAGTTCTGAACCCAAATAACGGGTTCCGCATGCCCCAAAGGACTAATTTACCATCAAACATAAATTATTGGAATTATTATAATATTTTGAAGTAAATTTAATATCACACATTTGAGATTTTCCTCCGGTTGATATTTTTTAAAAAACATATATTTTTTTATTATTTCTTCAAATGATATGAAATAACTTTGTGGAGTCTTATTAATTAAATCAATAATAATTACTTTCTTTAAAACCACTGCATTTAACATGTGAATATCTACATTTTTCAGTAGCGACGCTCCCCTCTCCAGGAAAAAAACAATTAACCTACTAAAAATAATGACAAGTATAGACAAATAATAAGAAAACAGAACAAAATAAAAACCCAAAAAAGTGATGAATAATAAAAAAAAAATTGTATTAGAAATTAAAAGAAATGAATTATTTTTATTATTAATATAAATAAAATAAAGAAAATGGCAAGGTATAAAAAAAGATAATAAAAGTTATTATTATTAAAATTTATATTTTGTTGTTAATGAGAAAATAAATTTAAGTGATAGCTATATAAAAAAATATTTGATTATTTATTATATTTAACTGAATGTGAATACTTTTCTATTTTCTAAAATTTCAAATTTATCTAATACTAAGCCGGTTGTATTTGTATATAAAATTTTTAAACTTTTATTTACATCGAAATTATGATTTCTTTCCAAAGTATGGTTAACTGTGTTTGGTGACCAGATCTGAATAGCCAGGTATTTCCCCTTTTCCCCACCTTCCTCTCCCCCTTTTTCGCCCCCCCCAATACTTTCAGCCTCATAAGATTCCGCAATTGGGAATGCCATAGTCTCACTGGCTCCAGACGGTTGGGAGCAGTTTGGGACTCTTGTGTGGTATTCATATAAAAAAAAATATATGGTTGGCAAATTCAGAATAATTATTATTACTTAATCACCTTAGGTGCTCCTTAACTGTTTTAAAATTTCTTGAAGTCTTTCCCATATAAAGAAAGTTAAAATCGTTACAATTTAATTATAGCCCCCAAATTTATTTAAAATATTATCTTTATCCTTGTTACTTAAAACATATTTTTTAAAATTCATTATTAATGTAAAAAGCTGGTTGATAGTGTTTGATATATTTTTAATTATTATATTGAAGTATTGCTTTAAAATAATATTTTTCTCCAATTTTTATTAACATCAATTATTTGTGGATAAACATAACATTTAATAAAGTATTAACTTTTTGTTTAATATATTATCTATTAATTTAGTACCATTACCGTTGTTTGCAATCTGTTTAATAATATTTAATTATTTGTTAAAATTGTTTTTTGATGGTGGAACATTAACTAATCTAGTAAGCACAGATTGAAAGTATTTTTATTATTAATTATTTTTATACATTCATATTTTTTAATTTAACTCCACACAGAAGGTCCCGAGGTAAATAATATCCCTCAAGGTCTATGTCATATTTGAGGATGCTGCGTTGAGTCTTTTTGAGGAGAAGAAGGAGTCTTAGAGGTCTTAAAGCGACCCATGTTGTTGGAGGAAGGAAACACAGAGGCCGGAAAATCGTTCGACAGTCGGGCTGTTGAACTTAAGTCAGAAACGACCGGTTCTCATGTGACAGATGTCAACCGTGTACTAATGTTGGTCACGTGTTTGGCGTGTTTCCCGACTATGTAGTGCACCGGTGCCGAAGGGATCAATGACGCCGGTTCCTCAGAGCATCTTCCATTGAAATACCGGTAGGAAAAGGACAGCATACTTACCTGACGCCTGTGCTCCGTTTGTTAAGATAGGGGAATCTATCGAAACGGACCGCCTTATATGGTTTATCCACATAGTCAAGAGATTTTCAGATATTTTGGGCTCCAGAGCAGAGGTGGTTGCCAAATTCAGCAGCGGAGTGATGATTTTGTTTTTGTTGACTTAAAGCATGCTGCATTTTTAAGATGAGAGGTAAATCGTAATTATATTGCAGAAAAGTGATTGCATGAGCGATAAAAATCTAACAGTGAGTTCTGGCGTAATGAAATTTGTACAACTTTATAAGTCTGAAATTTAAAAGTCATCGTAACTCTTTTCAGTTCCCAATAACATATAAATCACGAGCCGCCAATAAAAAAAAACATTTGATGTATTCGTTTGGGTTTAATTGAAGGGTTGAGGAATCGTAGGTCGCTAGAACCGTTTATGGCGTTTACAGTTAGAACTTCATTATACTGCTAACATTACTGTCTATTCAAGAGTACGTATGTTTATACGCCCCACTCTTCTACATCCACCCCATTCTCTTGAACTTGGTCCAACAATTTTTCATATTTTCCGCTGGGAATCTACTTCAAAAACGATGCTTCAAAATTGGCTTAACGACTTGAACTGAACCTCCTTAACCTAGATTTTCTTCAGGTACGGACTCGATTAATAATAAAATGGATTATTTCTGTAGTGCCATTTGCGTTGCAAAATCACATTGAGGTTATGGTTTACTTTAAGGATTTTTTCCCAAAAAATCATCACCGTCATTTTTTTCTCTTGTCTTTAACGGGCGGGACCAATTTTTTAATTTAAATTTTTTTTTTATGTGCATACCGCATAAGAGTCTCAACTGCTCCTAACCGTCTGGAGCCAGTGAGACTATGGCATTCTCAAATGGGGTATTTTGTCAGGCTAAAGGTAGTAAAACATAAAAAAGTCACATGTCAAATGTACGAAATAAAACTTTATTTTATTGTCTATAAAAGTGGGCGGGCACTATTTTATTATCTATTAAAGTGGGCGGGCACCTTCATAAACAATTTAGGATGTTCAACGATAAAAGGTGCTCGGAAACAGGAAAACAAAGCGTTGCTCAACAAAATACTTGGCTGATCGGTGCCTCAGATTGAACATTCGAAAGATTGGGAAAAAACAGCCGTTAGTACATAGATTGAAGAAAAACAATTAATAAAAAATATCACACCACGCAAAACTGTATCATTTGATTCCTTAGAACAGGCAACACTCCTAGCTGGGAACTAAGATTGACTTGACAAGAAATGATAGCACTTGTACACATTTGAGTTATTTAAATATTCTCAATTTCCATCTGTCATTATACAATATTATGTACTTTCTATTATGTTATATGCTATATAAATGTGTCTAACGTAGTGTAATAATAAAATAAATCAACATAATATTTTTGATCTACATAATACATAAGTTGGTAAACGGTTTCTGGAAAATGAAAAGTTCCCAAAATACTTTTTGTTCAGAGTATTGGAAATCTACCATTATCAATTCAGCAAGGGAACTAGTTTATCCCAACTTAATTTCCAGCTCGACTCCATCTCATTATACATTATTATTAGAGGCCTTGTAAGTTTTTCGTGAAACAAAGATTTAATATAGAAGAGGCCAAGTGCACGACGATGAATTAAATAAAAAATATTCCTAATATTTTATTAAAAAAAAATGTTTTAACTATTTTTCGCGAGGACTTACACTCAGCACAGATCAGATTTGGTGAGTGTTTTATAGTAATTGACCTTTGTCCTTACCAAGAGAAGGCTCAATTTGTGTCTTCAAAGGACATAACAGCATCTATTTGCCAGGTTTATTACTGTGTTAATTTCCTGGGCTATGGCTCTGCGGCGTAACAAAGTTCCGAGGTCAATAAATTCATTCACCGATTCAAATGCAAATTCATTACATTGTCGTGACTTGGCTCGTAACCAGTACCTACGTATTTTATAATGCCTGATAAATTCAATATATTTCTTAATTGATTTCCGAAGGTTTTTTAAATTGTACTCAGGGGGCTTCCAAAGTTAGACCCCCAGAGGGCGCTACCGAAAAACTTAGGCAATACGTATTTATTTATTTATTTAACGCCCATAGGACTTTTAAATAGAGTTTAACATAGATACCTTACTGTTTGAAAAGAGGAATGAAGAAAAAAACATTGATATGGTAACAGTCAACTACCTTTATTACCCACACACATGCTTTGTCATTTAAATTTACGAAAAAAATAAGTAATATAATCATATGTACATCGAATTGATGACCTCGGTAGGAATAAATGTCTCAAATGGTATTAAAAATTAAACACATTTATTATTAAGTGATTTACAGAACACAACACTACAGCCAATAATTACAAATAAAAAAATCATTCAAATCATTATTAAAAAACTTTACGACTTCCCTACACTCGAGATATTTCTTGAATTTACTGTACCATTTATCACAGAATTGTATAAAAGAAACGCCTTATATCAAATCCACAAATAATTTTTCATCAATAAAATTCACTGCGTTGATTCAAAGTAAATGGTTTAATAGCCATCCCGAACGACCACTACTTGTATTTAGGTATAAGATGGTGAAATATATTATTATGAAAAAACAAAATTAATCCAATGGTTATTTTTTTATCATTATTCTAAAATTGTTCTGTTAAAAAACAAAAAAACAAAATTAATGCGATGATTATTTTTTATCATTATTCTAAAATTGTTCTGTTGATTTACGTTTCTAGTTATTTAATAAGTTTTTAATATTGTTTTCATATTGAATTGTTTTTATTATTTTACAATTACGTATGTAAATACTCCTCCCATAACCACGAGCTACTGGAGCTCAAATTATGGAGTGTAGATCAACAGAAAGTTAAAAAAATCATATATATGATTTAAATTTTTTGAAATGAATAAAATAAATAAATCTATAAATAATAAATGCAATTTAGAAAGATGCACATCAATAAACTTGATGTATTTATTGAACACATTCGAATAAACAATTTTTTAGTTTTGACACAGTACCGTAACGGTAAACGTCAATAGAACAATATAGGCAAGGGCAGCTGTGTGCGATTCAATTTCGGCTCCCGGTAGATTCAAATTTAAATGTCTCTTAAAATAACTAGTGAAATTTCCCAAAAATGCTGCACTTTTAATAATACATCAAACACCGCAAAAATCCTAGAAAAATGTCAAAATGATACATTCAAACATTTTTCTGCAATAAGGATTAAGAAAAAAATTGAATCTCGTTTTCTGCATGACGATAACGATGAAAAGGTTTTTGTGACACAAATGAAGCTTTTTTTTCATTCACGATTACATCTGAACTTCCGCGCCCGCGTGGCAATATAATTGGGCTTTTTGATCATAAAATGATCATAAAGTGCGCCTGACTGTATAAAACGAAACTATTTAGAGAACGGTAGAACACGCATGGTTGCACTCTTTTACGATTTTAATTTATTATACGTATTTTCATTAAAAAACGTATTTATTACATTTACTTATTAATTAAAATCCCTTCATTCTAATTTGAACATAACCTCTGCAGTTATTTCACGTCTGGAATTTGAATACGCCGAAAGGCAAATAATGAATAATTCTTCGTACTGAAAGTAAATTATTGGAGCACGGGAGATTATTGGCTTTTAAAACTTTTGGCTGGCATTATGTTGGTCGGCGAAAACTCATAATTCATCAACTGACAAAGAAAATTTTGCGAAACACGAAATACTGAATTAAATAAAAATACTTATTGAATTTTTTCCGCAAAAAAACCAATCATTGACATTTGATTATCTTAGGGTCTTCCCTATTTCAATTAGTTGTAGAACTTTTAAAATGAACATGCAATTCACTTGTTAATTTATTATGTTGTTTATTTTGAAATGTACAAAAAAAAATTCTTTGGGTGAATTTTAGCATTTCAAATTGAATGCATTCTCATATCAGAATCATTTTCATTGTTAGTCAGCACGTTCCCCGTATAACTAATAATTAAGAAAGATGATCCTTTTACGATAAATCTTATTGATTAAAAGAATAATGGCCTGGACTCGCCAGAGCTCATCATCTTTATAAAACTCCACATACCGTCAACACCAACCTGACAAACCGATTTTTCATATGCCCGCATGCAGGACCAATCTCTTAGAATAGATTCTAGATATCGCACCATTTCACACTATTGAAATTCTTCATAATAAATACCCTTTCAAAATATCGAATCGAAGTAATGCGTACGACCACAAATTGATGCACGAGTGTAAAATGTATTGAGAGGATTTCCTGTCCCGATTATATCTTTCTTTTCCTCTTTCCCCTTCCTTATTACTTTTTTCCCCTTTTATTAACTTCATATATAAAACATCTGTGTATAACCAATGTTACCACGAGAAACTTTGTTGACTTTCTTTTTGTTAAACTTTCTTTTATGTACATTTGTATTAAAATTTGTTTGTTTCTTACAAATAATTAAATAATAGTAACATGATGTTGGCAGAATCCCCAGAATAATAACACGATACTAGAATTAGCGTAATAAGAATCACGATCCTTGTAATATGTTATCGCATCAGATACGTATTCTGCGTATAATAATATTATAGTGTCAGACGTCAGAAGTATGTCATTTTGTCAAGAGAGGGAGTCACGGTACCACCTCAATATTTTCGTACGACTCAAACGTACGACTAAATTGAACGATGGCTCATTTAAGGGCGAGAGGGGCGTCGGAGCGGAATTATTTATTATTTCGAAATATTGATAGTATTATTACGCAATAAGAAAAATATAATTTTTTTATATGTAAATATTTATTAAATATTTTATAAATTTACATAGGCTTAGCATTTATTATAATCTAATCAGAAATATTACTTTTTCTGACCGTCCAATTGTATGTTTTACAAAATATTTAAAATAGGAATAAGATTTTTAAAATGGAGAAAAATATTATTAATCCTTTCTCGTTACGTGTTTGTAAATAAACTTAACCAAAGATTTATAATCCGCATTAAAAAAAAAAAAACATTAACGTTACGCAGTGTTTATGAAAAAATTAAACTACACCCTGGTATTTTTTAAATTTATCTTATCGACATGTTAAAGAAAAACCTTCACAGCATTTTTTGAGGATATTCAACTTTTTAAATGTTTTTTGTAAAAAATGTGTAATATTCGTGATTTTATTTTGATAAATGCCAAGCCCATGCAAATTAAAAAAAAAAGTAATAAATATTTTTCTCTTTAAAAACACCACGTTTAACGTATTGCACAATAATACTATCATTATTTTGAATTTATAAATAATAACTCTCCGACGTCCCTCTCCCCGTTAAGAGCCAGTACATATTACGAGCCGTCCGTGGTTCCCACAATCCCCAGCTCTTACTACTCCCAGTTCAAGAGCTCATATCCCAGTCCATACGTCTTCCAGCTCCTACGACATACGACTTCCAGCTCCTACAGCTCCCAACTTGCAGCCTATAGGTGTAGATACATAACGTCCAGATACCAGACTGTCAGGCACCGGTCACTTACTGTACGGTGGCTAAACATGTGTAAATACGGTAATTACTCTTATCTTATCTATACACAGGTATGTGTGCACCCTAGACGACAACTTCTTTAAGATGTATCATGGCGCCAAACATTAACTAGAAGTTAGAGGCGTATGCGATGATTTTATATTAACAATTTAGAACAAATGACCTTATTGAAAGATGCGTCATCATAGAAATGCGTAAGAATACTATCGAACATCTGAGACATATTTATCTTTTTAGATAAATAAACAATCTTTCTTAAGTGGTTTCAAGGTTTGTTAAAAAAAGTCACAGTTCAATTGAGCCGTGATACCATTTACCAGGAGTCGTAAGCTCACGGCTCATCAAAATGAACGACTCATCGCTAATAATTACACGTTATCACAAACATGTTCTTTGTTAAATAATAGCACGGTATCAAAGCATGTTCTTTGTTTAACAACGAGTATTATTCGAGTGACAACTCCGGTCCTTTAGAAAAGGTATTACTCTGTAATTTTTTGTTAACCGTTATCTTCAATTATTTTAATTACACGTTTCTCCTTTCAGCTTCGCAATAATAATGAGACTCTGAGATAATTAGCGAGGTGATTTGTGCAAAGATAGGCCCCTTCTTCATCAAATTAATGACGTCTTAGTTTAACTTGAAGCGAAAAACTTTTCGGGAAAACTGTATATTATATAGGCGTTTTACATTAAAATTGAATTGAGAATGAACTATCAAAACGTGATTAAAGTAAGGAAACTTAACATGACTAGGACTTAATTTTATTTACTTATTTATATCTATATATTATACAGCAACATTTTAAATAATATGTTTTTTTCAAAGCATAATAAAGGTGCTTGTATGGTGTTTTATAATGTGAAGTGAGGTAGGTTTGAAGAGGTGATACTGGGAATGGAGTGGTATATTTGTCATGACAACCTCACTTGAAAAACGTGTGCCGAGTTGTTCACGTGGATGTGTTAAATGTGGTACAAGTATTGGTGTGTATTGATTAGTTTTTTTTAATGATATAGTTTGCTACATAAATGTTAATTAGGTACAGAATTTGAAGAGACATATTTTTGTTTTTATTTTGGTTACAGTAATCAAATTCTTTAAAAAATAATTAACATGTAATTATATATACTTTCGACCATGTTTGATAATGTTAAATGTATTGCAAAGAAAAAGAGAGAAGGGACTATCAAGTAAGCACAGTATTTTATGTATTGTTTGGGATATGTTTGGTTTGGTTTTATTATGTTTTGAATAAGACGAATAACTTGTTTTTTGATCCATGCCGTGACACTTTTTTTGAGATGATTTGTAGATTTTATATTTACAGTTAGTCGTTGTTTCAGAGGGATGGACATGCAATTATAAAGTTTGATTGCGCAATACTTAAAGCGTTTTTGCCCGTGAGAGGTGTGTTATCGGGAAATTCAGGGTTTTATTTGTTGAGGATCTGGTTTTTATTGCGGTTTGACGTTCCATTGGAATATAAAGTTTGTGATGGAAGAGGTGTAATAATATAGATTTGGCGTATACTTGGCTTATTGTCACAACGTCAAGTGTTTTGAAAAATTTCACCACAGTCTGTGTAGAACGGTACTTGAAGGATGGGTTTAATTGTCGCATTTTGTATTTTTCTAATGGGTCTGATGCTTTGTTCGATGCAGTGAGGATTGTTCGATTATTAAATGTGATGCTACTATTGAGAAAATGAAATAAACATGATTATTCCAAATTTTTGTGATTTTGTTAGCATTTATGACCTTTCTGTGGTTATTTTTCGAAAATTTTACTCTTTACGGCTAACTTTCGTGTAACAGTTGAACGTTGCTGACTATTCAGAATAAATTCGCTCAATTAGAGTTGTCCCAAACAACACACACTTCGTATTTTATCGTCGCAGGAAAGCAATATTGCTGTAACAGTCAAGGTCATGTAAAAAAAAAATGAAGGACTTTGAGGCTTATTATCTCAATTAAAAAAATAATACTGACAAAACGAAGAGTTTTTCCAATGTCGTAGTGTTCTTATTTTTCGTTGTAGAGTCACGGGACCCAGATATATCAACACAGAAAAAAAATCCGTGGAATGGTGTATACAAAGCGTTTTCGAGGGTAGTGGTGGTTACAGCAGCACTGCGACGATATGTATTGATGCACACACTTCAAATAGTGATTTTTTGGGAAGCGTCACCAAGAAATAGCCTCCTGTCTTACAATATGAAGTGGCTGAGTTGGTATCGCGTCTGGGTCAGACCAAGGCGTTGTGAGTTTAATTTCCTTGGTCGGCTAAGTCCTCCATCACGACACAAGCAACATATTCCGCTAACTGTGATAGTAGTAGGAGATTTTCAAATATTGTTAGGTTATTCGTAACTCGAGAAAATTGGTATTATGAAATATCGTCAATATGCCCAAAACTTACATACATTAATGTTTATATATCAATAATAATTAATAAGTACAATTAACAACAACAAACATCATCTCGGAAAAATGATAATAAAAATGAAAAAGAAGTGAAAGGTCGAAAACATATTATAAAGTAGGTGTATAAACTAATTCCGTATTACCTGTGTTGTTGGTACCCTGTGTTGGTACTTAATAAAGGGCATCATCACATTATCAGTTTGATATTAATGGTAAAACTTTTAAAAAATTGATTAATTGTATCTTTAAAAACGTCGATTTCATTATTAGAGCAGTATAGTATTGTAATTTCTTAATATCCGCGCTAAAGGAGAGAAATATCCCGAATTTGTATGATACGTTTTAATACAAAGAAATGTCTTTTATCCTGTGTTGATTTTCTTGTTGGTGTATTAATGCTGATTTGTGATAAAATGTTTGGTGTTTGATTGATGCATGCATAATTTTGTACAAAAGGAATACATCAGAAAGTTTACGTCTGACTGACAGAGATTGTAGTTTATAGCGCGAAATTCGATCATTATACGTTCAAATTGTTTTCAACGTGTTTTCACGTGAAGAGGAACAACAATTGAAGACCTGCTCGGAAGAAGTGACTATGAACATCCGGTTATACGGACAGTTGAATAATACGTTAGTTCGTTGGTAATTATATTAGGTAAAAATTAGTTTTTTGTTGGAATAATGATCTTCATAGCATTACACAGGTACTGAACATATTATCTTTTATTTTGGTAACACGGCTAGGATTAATATCTGTTGTTGAATTTTTTTCTACACGTTTAAGGATGTACAAAATGGCGGACCCTCACAAGGTCGATTTAGCATCTCTGGCTATTAAAGCCCTAAACAAAGTGAAAAAATAAACTAATATCCGACAAGGAAAACTGGGAGGATAATGCGATGTGTGAAACTGTTGTTTGCCTCTTCTGAATAAAATTGATTTTTCACATATATCCTTCCCCCGGGAGGTTTTCTATTAGTGGAACGTTGATGGAATTTGCAAATTAGAAAAGTTTTTACAGTGGATCGAAAAGTTTGACGGGGTGTTCTTTTATTGTATTACTAGCTGATGTGTACCTGGCCTTGATGGGGATTATTTATTTTTTGGAATAAAGTTATGATGTTGTGAATTATTGCTTGTCGTTTGAGTACCATAATTGATTTGACAGCGAAACTAATACCTTGTGATGACTATTACCAACTCTAAAGAGTTGTCTGTCTATTTGTCACAAATTGAGGACAAATAGACAGACAAACATTCATTTATATATACTCGTATATAGACTTTTTAATACGACTGAAATATTCTTGCTAGTAATACATCTGTGTAAGTACTGTGTTCAACTGTGTGCGATCTGGCAACACTTCCAATTAATATTGTTTTCTAACGCAGTAAGCTCATAGAATAAAGGTAACTAGAAGTGCCTTACACGTCGGTGTGCCTTTGACTTGGTACCTTTGACTTAGTACCTTTGACTTAGTACCTCTGACTTAGTACCTTTGACTTAGTACCTTTGACTTAGTACCTTTGACTTAGTACCTTTGACTTAGTACCTTTGAATTAGTACCATTGAATTAGTACCTTTGAATTAGTACCTTTGAATTAGTACCTTTGACTTGGTACCTTTGACTTGGTACCTTTGACTTGGTACCTTTGACTTAGTACCTTTGACTTGGTACCTTTGACTATGTACCTTTGACTTAGTACCTTTGACTTAGTACCTTTGACTTAGTACCTCTGACTTAGTACTTTTGACTTAGTACCTTTGACTTAGTACCTTTGAATTAGTACCTTTGACTTAGTACCTTTGACTTGGTACCTTTGACTTAGTACCTTTGAATTAGTACCTTTGACTTGGTACCTTTGACTTAGTACCTTTGACTTAGTACCTTTGACTTAGTACCTTTGACTTAGTACCTTTGACTTAGTACCTTTGACTTAGTACCTTTGACTTAGTACCTTTGACTTAGTACCTTTGACTTAGTACCTTTGACTTAGTACCTTTGACTTGGTACCTTTGACTATGTACCTTTGACTTAGTACCTTTGACTTAGTACCTTTGACTTAGTACCTCTGACTTAGTACTTTTGACTTAGTACCTTTGACTTAGTACCTTTGAATTAGTACCTTTGACTTAGTACCTTTGACTTGGTACCTTTGACTTAGTACCTTTGACTTAGTACCTTTGACTATGTACCTTTGACTTAGTACCTTTGACTTAGTACCTTTGACTTAGTACCTTTGACTTAGTACCTTTGACTTAGTACCTTTGACTTAGTACCTTTGACTTAGTACCTTTGACTTAGTACCTTTGACTTAGTACCTTTGACTTGGTACCTTTGACTTAGTACCTTTGAATTAGTACCTTTGACTTAGTACCTTTGACTTGGTACCTTTGACTTGGTACCTTTGACTTAGTACCTTTGGTTCTAGCCCCGGGAGAGCCAGAAAATAAGGCAAATACAGCGTTATGTCTCTCTTACACTGCCTGCATTGTTCATCGCCATTCTGTTTGATCGAAATAAATAATGTATTTGAAATTTAAGGCCCGAATGGACAGACTTTTGGATCGCACCACTTGAGTTATTACTTCTTTATTATATGAATACACTCATAATTATACATAAAACAAAGTGTTTATTCTTTACAGTAACTCCACACAGGAGGCCCTTAGGGAAATAATTTCTCTCAAGGCCTACGTCGTCTTTGGGGATGCTGTGTGGTGGGTCTTTTATAGGATAAGAAGAAGTGAACCTAGGTTTTGAAGAGACCCATGTTGTAGATGTAGGAAACACAGAGGCCGGCAGATCATTCCATAGCCGAGCTGTTGAACACAAGAACGAGTCGTAGAAGCGACCATTTCTCATGTGACAAATGTCAACCGTGTGTAAATGTTGGGCGCGCGTTTGGCATATTTTCCGACTGTGCACCGGTGCTGAAGGGATCATTGACGCTAGTTACTCAGATCATCTTACATCAAAATACCGGTAGAACAAGGATAACATACCCATCTGACGTCTGTGCTAGAAAGATTGCAATCCGTTTGTTAAGATAGGCGAATCTATCAAACGGACCGACCGTTTCTGCACAGAGTCAAGGGTTTTTTCCGATATTTTGGGGTCTCCCGACTAGAGGTGGCTGCCAAATTATGCAGTGTGTGCATGAAGTTTTATAGTTTTTATGGACGCCAAGCGGAGAAGGGATTTTTCCAGGAATCAAAAATGATTGCCTTCTTGACTCTCTCCTCACTGATTAAAAATTTTACAAGCCATTCTGCTCAGCACCAATATAATAATGTACCCTACCCCACCGGTAAAACCTCAGATCACAGTATGTATTCTATGATCTGACGGTAAAATTATTGATAGAATTATCCTAACGTAGGAAGATTAAGCAATCCAACCGGGAAATGTCTTTGATAGTTCCACAAATAGTGCAAAACAAATAATTCAATGTCTTTAATACCCGCAGCTTCTATGCTATCAAAGAACTGTGGGTTTCATAAATTCAGTTAGATTATATTAATATTCGTGGCGAATATCGTATTAGGAGCCTTTGGAAATATTGTAATTTAACCAAAGTAGTGGCAAGAACACCGCCAGACATTAAGCAATCAAAATCATATAGTGAATATTTTCGCTAGACAAATTACATCGCGGAGCAATATTTAATCTATCGTATGATTCTATTTAATTAGAACCAATATTAATTGAAGGTCGTCTCCCGTTTAATTATTACTACTGTTGCGACATTGCGACGACGCGCTCACCCCCCCTGCGGTCTTACGAATAAATCTAAACAACTGTACTTATATCTAAAAATGAATGTTTGTGTGTCTGTTTGTCCTCGATTTTCTCGAAAATTACTAGACCGGTATCGCTGAAAATGGCACAGTTTGTTCTTACTTAATTTTTAAGAAACATTACCCGAGTAAGATTTATTGCTTTTATTTACGTAATATTTTTTTATAGAAATACTCACACAAAATCATAAACATTTCCCATTATCCCTTAATCACCTGATCAGGTAATACTTTGTCCCTTTATGTACACATTTGTCTCTTTCTCTCTATATTAGATTTTAATTTCATGCTATCTCACTGTTCCTTTATTTGATGTTATTTTTTGTCTACGTAATGTAATTAATACAATTTCGAGAAATTATATTTAATTAACTGATAATATCCATATATGAAAATGAATGATTGTCTGTCTGTCCTAGATTTTTTCGATAATTATTCAACCGGTTTCGCTGAAAATAGCACTGTTTGTTCTTATTAGTGCCGGGAAGGTTTAGAGAGTAGTTTGAAGGAATTCCAATATGTAAAACTGTTGCTATAACGTTTAAAAATTAGTATGAAAAACATTGAACCCGCCTTGTTATATAGATATAGCATATATATACATATACCACTCTGGTTAGCCACAGATTTTATATTCAAAAGAAGAAGGTTTGTTTTTGTACAATATTTTCAAAACGGAAAACACAAGTAGGTACTTACGTAACTTTATTAGTTTGATATATTTAGAAAAATTGAACCATTGAAATGAAATAAATTTTTTAAATTAATGTTTCTTTGTTTAGAGTTAATGATAGTCGCCACAAGGCATTACTTTCGCTGTCAAATAAATTATGGCACCCAAATGACAAGCAGGAATTCACAACTTCATAAAAAAAGGGTACACATCAGCCAGTGTTCAATAAAAATAACACATTAACCACTAATCAAAACAATTCAAACGAACTCTTCGTCAAACAGACGTGTTGTCATGTAGGGAGTACTACATGCGCTGTGGCGGAAGCCAAATGCGCTAAGCCATTGGCGGGAATGCCTCACATCAATAATGTAATAACTTCCACTAATCCCATTTTCTGATATCCAGTTAATGTTAATATGCAATATTTTAACTAACATTTAACAATAGTGTATATTTACATGTATTGCTACATGTAATGTAAATGTACTAGGTGAAGTACCCGGCGTGGCCAGGGGTTATGATCTTGCCCATCCCCCTGCGCCTGCCCTAACCCACACCCCTATCACTTGTTATATTTTACAATAAATTCTCAGGTTTGGGAGGCCTTAATCAGTCACCATGAGTTATAAAAGCAGTTGGAATAAACAAGCGCAAGTAAAGGCTATTCTATTATTGTATTATGAGTAATCTTTATGGAAACTAATTGGCTCGATAGCTAGTGTTATTCGAAGTACGATGAGGTTACGTGTCTAGCGAGATATTCTGCTGCGACACCCCTTTAGCTGGCAAACTCTTGACCTTGATGATGTGGCAGTCTTCAGAGAATGGTTGGTTGGTGGCGATGTACACAATATAATTATTACTAGTTGATACGAACTGACTCGTACCGAGGTTCCAGAATACGTACGATACCGCTACGAGAGCCAACTTACTCTTTGACGAGGTCTGTAACAACTCTTTACTGGTTCCCGAACTAGACTGATCTCGATGGCGGCCGGGGCGCGTATTACGCATTTCAAAAAGTTCATTTTATAAGTATGATAATGTTAATACTCTGTAAATGTTCCAAAATAATAAATAATAAAATTAGACTAGACTTTGCTGTCATAGTGTGTCGTTCAATCTTATTAATAAAGTCTAGCTAATCGCATTAACAAAGCTATTGAATTCCAGGCCTCGCCGCAAATGAAACGGTATAGGTTTTGTAAGTGATTTAGCGCTAATAAAACCTACCATATTTCAGTCCTCGCCGTAACTGAATAAAACTGAGGAAAAAAAAAGTTCTTGGTGGTATTGATAAACTTTCCCGCGCGTCCTTCCTCATGATTGACGTAGGGAGCCGTATCGGGTTACAATGCTTAGCAATACAGGGACGCTGCGTGATGACCTTGTTGACTGGACGGGGTTAGTTTCCATACTAACATGTAGATAGACCAGCTTTGCTAAGGTCTTCTTCTTTTTGTTCGAGTACGTTACCGTGTAATCCTTTCGATGAATATTCTAACTGCGCAGATAGCATGTTGACACGAATTGCTCGAATGATATTAGTATGAAATCACGGCCTTTGTTGTATTTTGAGTAGTTCCAGATAGTTCTCTACCGTTGTTATACACCTGCATATGTTGCTGTATACGCGGCGGATGTTCCTCGATG
The DNA here is from genome assembly GCA_022606495.2 of Halesus radiatus. Classification (NCBI taxonomy): domain Eukaryota; kingdom Metazoa; phylum Arthropoda; class Insecta; order Trichoptera; family Limnephilidae; genus Halesus; species Halesus radiatus. The sequence continues at coordinate 46,358 of JAHDVE020003333.1, read as the reverse complement.
TATGCGTGAGTAATGCAAAGGAGCATTTTGATGGAAATAGCTTTACTGCAGCACTACAGAAATGTTCCTGGAAGGACGAGTGCACTGTTTCAGGACACTTCTCCGCCACAGTATGGGAAGCCTATGGTGCAGAGTACGCCAATCTTGAATGAACTTGTTTTGCATATTTTACTTAGTAATCTTTTTCTATGTTTTTCTTTTCTTTTTTTCTTCCTCTTATTATACGTACCTATTGTTATTATTTTTTGTGTATATGATTATCACATATGGAACGTATTGCATTACACTTCCCTGTATACCTTCTGGAATAAAGAACTATTATTAGTATTTTACTTCCTGATAACGACACAACACCCTAACCCTTGTCTATTAAACAAGTGGAAGAAAGTAACAAAGAAAATCTTATTGAAATGGAATTCCACCATGATATGACATTTTCTAAATTAGAAATAATTGGAAGCATTTTTTGTCAAATTCATAGAACTTAAAGCGACCTTCGTAATTGAAAAGAAACGGAACTAGATTCGTAACGTAAACTAATTTTTTTTTTTTTTTACAGTAACTCCACACAGGAGACCAAGGAGGAAATAATTTCCCTCAAGGCCTATATCATCTTTGGGGATGCTGTGTGGAGGACCTTTTAGAGGATAGGAAGGAGTGAACTTGGGTCTTGAAGAGACCCATGTTATAGGATGGAGGAAACACAGAGGCCGGCAGATCATTCCACAGCCGATCTGTTGAACACAAGAACGAGTCGTAGAAGCGACCCGTTCTCATGTGACAAATGTCAACCGTGTGCAAATGTTGGGCGCGCGTTTGGCGTGTTTCCCGACTATGCACCGGTGCCGAAGGGATCAATGACGCTAGTTCCTCGGAGCATCTTCCATTAAAATACCGGTAGAACAAGGACAGCATTCCCACTCGACGTCTGTGCTCCAAAGATTGCAACCCATTTGTTAAGATAGGCGAATCTATCAAACGGACCGCCCGTTTCTGCACAGAGTCAAGGTTTTTTTCAGATATTTTGGGACTCCCGACCAGAGGTGGCTGCCAAATTCTACAATGGGGCGAACTTGCGATTTGTACAGGGTCAGCAGTTGTGTACTATATCTGTATCTGCGGGCTCTGTACAATACGCTAATAAACTAAATATGAATTCGTTCCATTGGCGAGGTTAATGTTCATTTCAGAAATTTGCATTTCCGTCTAATACACTTATCAACCGTGATTTTATCGGAATGTTTTTTCGTCTTATATTTATATTTTTGTTTTTAAAATTGTAATCTCTTGACGATGTTTCTGAGGGCCTAAGCGTTTCTTTGTAGAACGATATTCAAGCCACAATCAAATTTCAAATACACATAAAAAAAAACAGATTTTAAAAGTTTCTTCTGAATTGAACATTGTTAGATATATTTATATGTGAGGTAACCTGGACACAAAAGCATTGTATATTATGCAGTGGCGTGTAGTCCATAAAGGCTGAAAAGCTGTTCTACCCTAAAAGGAGAAATTATGGATTTTTTTTAGAAGTGATAAATTTCTAATGGAGGAAAAACACTAAAAGATCAAATAGTGGACAAATTACAATATTGTATAATAATTAGTATACTTTTGTATAATTTTATATTTTAAACTGTTATTCTGTAAACGTTTTTATACTCGCACCTATTTCGCTTCTTCATATGTTTATTTATTCAGACGCAAATTAAAAAAAAGTACTACAAATTTCTGATCAAAATGTGCTTTTCCATGAATTACGGAACTTGTACGCTTATTTATTCAGTTTGCCAAAATAATCGGCGAAAGTTAATAATAAAATGACAATTTTCAAATATTCAATACGCGTTTCAAATCCAATATACAGTCTATCTTTGGTCGTAGAGCAACGCACGCCACTGATATATAGAGAACAATATTAAAATACAAAAGGTAAGTATAAAGGTTCACTCGGTTGGGTTTTTCCCAAGAAATGATTATGAATGATTTATATCAAAGAAAATAGCATTCAGATTGATGTTTAAATAATTGTGTTTATTTGATACAATTAGAAAATCACCGTCGAAAAATGATGAGACTTCAAAAACATTTATTTGGAACGTTGTAAAATAAACGAGATCATTTATAACATTGATTTAGGAGTGGGTGCCAATTACTGAGATGATTGGCAATTGGGGGCTTCCCTGCATGGAGGCTTCTTCAATTAATGCAAATTCTGTGAAATTCGATTCAGAATTGGGATTCCAATTTATGAATGTAGAGTGATGAAATAATTCACATTTAATTATTTTCGCTACAGATATTATTTCGGATTAGACATATTTTAGCCAAGAAATCCTTTTTCGTGCTTATCATGTGTTTACGGAAAAACCGGAATAAGTTTAAGGAAACTGCAGTGAAAAACAATTAAGGGATCAATTTTTAGGGATCTAAAGGGATTTTAATATCTTAAAGGATCAATATTCTTCACATTAATAGTAAAGGTAAATGCTTAGATAATTTAAAAGCCTTGCGAATTAAAAAAAAAACATTCACAATAATGAGTCTATTATAAATAATAAAAAGAACCTGTCTTACAGCCCAATTTTGACTATGTTTCTTTTCATCTCTCCCTCAATATCTTCCCCCACTCTGTGCTAATTCCTGATTACGCCTCCACCCCCACTGTGACACCTAATATATTTGTTCTGCCATAATTTTATAATATTTTTATGTTAGTATACGTTTTGTCCCGATGATGAAACAGCAGTTCCGAAAACGGTCGGTAATAATAAAAATAATATTTATTTATTTGAAACAGTAATTTAACAACAAAATGTAAGAAAGCTTTGACGGCCCAAATAGGAACAAATCCCGTTTTGGGACAATCAAATTGACAAGTTTAGTTCATATTAAGTGCCATTATTAGTATTGTAATATAATATATCTAGAAACAAGTATAATAATTAAGATTAAAGAGATTATGTATACGTGTTTGATAGGTACTGGTTGGTGCTATGAGGAAAAAAATGCGTTTAAAATTGAGTACTAAAAAAAAGATAATATTATTGAGTAATATTGATAAGATTGAGTTACATATTACTTAGATTTACGAGCCGACGACGAAACTTAGGATGTAGCCCTAAGAGTATGCAGCGAATGGTACAAAACAATTAGCTTTACTTCGAAATTTAGTTGTCTTTTAGTGATCGCATATAAATTATTGCTAATCACATTCGTTTAGATACTTACTCACAAGATTCAAGAAATTAGGAAATCTGTTTTTATGATATATAAGCGGTAAAATCACTCTAGTGAGAGCTCTAGTGATATGAAATTTGCACACGTTTCATTTTTCTGGATTTTGTAGGTTTGCGGCAGTATTTTTATTTCGTAACGTTATACGTAATATAGGAATACATTTTAAACATACATTTAACCTCCAAAAATAATACAAGAAGCCACGTTGTTTGTTCCAGAACAATTGTCCAATCATCAATAAATCCAACGAATACTAGCGAAAATCGGTAACTTCTCTTTTGTACTAGGAACACTTAGAAAAATCATCGACCCAGTATTCTCAGTAATACCTGCATATTATGGATACGTCTATTCAGTCATTAAATACGGAAATTAAATACGTGTTTTGGGGAAACTCAGTAAACGCCAAAGATGTTTTTATTATCGAAAAGAAAGATTACATTTTCCGGTTATCTGGATTAATGTACACTCCTCTTTAAAAAAATGAAACTTCTGACGATCACTGATACATATATATATATATAATAATCCCGGCGTGCGCAAGTAAATTTTATTTAATTAATTTGTCTTGTTTCACAATTGATTAATTAAAAATAATATATGATATATTTGCGCACGTTCCATAGTGGAAAATACTCTCACTATCGTCCTGGTGAAAGACCACCATTCAAAATTGAAACGTTGCTTGACATGGCTTTTAGCCGTGTTTGGTGACCAGATCTGAATAGCCAGGTATTTCCCCACCTTCCTCTTCCCCTTCTCCTTCCCCTCCACACTACCATCAGCCTCATAAAATTCCCCAATTGGGGATGCCATAGTCTCACTGGCTCCAGATGGATGGGAGCAGTTGGGACTCTTGTGCGATATTCACAACTCAGGTGGCACATGCCAATAAAACAATATTTCAAAAAGGACTTACTACATGGCAATTAAAGCATATAACAAATTTTCACGTAATATCAAATACACATCTACTTCTGTTTAAATCATCACTGAAAACATTCCTTCTGAACAAATATAGCTACATCTTAAACGCATACTATGAACACATGAACATATTAAATTTACATAACCTATACATAAACGAAATCGAGTTTGCTACCAGAGTCTCTGCAAAATATAATTATAAAACTTTATCTTTATAAAAAGATAAAGGTAAAGTTCTCCACTCGGTCACGTAAAATTGAGTTCATGACGGAAATACGGAGAAGAAAGGGAATAAGCACAAAGGATTTGAATCACTCGGCGTGGAAAGAACAAAAAAATTGTCGACCACCACCTGACTAGTTCCAATAAAAACCTCATTTTTTGAGCCAAGGGTCTTGCGAAGGAAAAAGGTTACCAAAGGTTACCAATTCACATGGACAAAAAACTCAAAAATCTTTGTACGAAAAAGCCCTACGTCGCCACCCATACTCATTTTCAAAGAAAAAGACCTAAATAATATTGCTTGATTCCATCTGTTTCCTTTTCTCATCTCAATAATTTTCTTTCTCATCTTAACAATTTCTTTTCTTATCTTAATGTTTTCTTTTCTCATTTTAATATTTTCTCGTTCAGTCATGTATCTCCCTACACACTTTTTCCTTCCCATTATCTACCCCTATTACACTTACCTTCCCTCCCCCACTAACCCATTCCCATAAATTATCTAAATCTTATCAAGAATCATTTGGAAAACTGTGTTACCGCCTGTTGGCGATCACTTTCACGGGAGATATCCAGACCTTCTTGAGTCTTTATTTGTTTTACGATCGCTATACGAGTATATACAAGTATCTACCTATCTTTTAATATCTATTTCAAAACAACACTGTCATTAACCGGGTCTGAGATGCACAATACCAAAATCACGTACATGCTCCACGATACACCTACGCGAAGAATTCATTTTGCTAAATGTATTTACATTGTTACGAAGTACTGTAGTTGCATTTACTTTTATGCTACATTATTTATCATTTACTTTTATATCATTTACTTAGATAAGTACATCATAATTACGATTAACCGTTGTAGCTTATACTCATATACGAGTATCTACCTCTCTTTTAATATCTGATAACTTAAACCACTTTTCCATCTTGTCTTTTGTATCTTTATCTCACTCCTATGTTCACCCCCCACCCTCCCCTCCCCTGACTGATATAGTTAAGCTAACTGAATTAAAACTGCATATTGTCACACTTTACTCATAATATTTATCATCAGGAGTGGAAAAATTATAATTGGCATGATTTATTATTTTTATTATTATATATACGTAAATTTTGGATATGCTGTTAATTTTCCGGAAAAAAATCTATGTTGATATATTTTTTTTTACATACATGTATTTTTTGGGTTAACTGTAAGAAATATGATGTACATATAAGTTATACCCTTTGTACTTTGCACTTTTATTTATACAATGAAGATTTTTTAAATTTGATTTTTTTCAATCAAAAGAGTGTTTGAACTCGGGCAGAGCCGGCTATCTTCAGTTGTTACTTGTTATTTATAAAGAGGATTAATGTCTGAATATTTTTCATGATAGATAAATGGGGAACAGTTTCAAGCTTGAAACGTGTGCTAAGATAACTGTTAAATTAATCACTTTCATTGGGAAAAAACTTGGGTTTTTTAAGTCGTAAGTTTAAGTCCGTAGACATAACTCCTTTGCCATTGAATTCATTAGTTCAGTCTGTTCTCGGATAGTTCTAACAGTTTTTGTTTGTCTCCCGTTTACTCCCCAGGTGAACACCCGGTGCTTTTCGTAGGGTCATCTATCTCAGCCGGATATTGAATTTCCTCCTTTTGAAGCGCCGTCTAAACGACTCGATATTTTACTTCAACGTGTGGAAATGCGGTGCATCATAAGAAATTTATCTATAAATGCGAAAATCGGATAGGTATATCCGAGACACTATCTAGATTGTAAATACATTCGGGTTGAACTTTCCAATAATACAAAAGGGTAGGGGTAGGGGTAGGGTAGTCGTAGAGGTTGGGGTAGGGGTAGGGGTAGGGTTAGGGGTAGGGTTAGGGGTAGGGGTAGGGGTAAGGGTAATGGTAGGGGTAGGGGTAGATGTAGGGGTAGGGGTAAGAGTAGGGGTAGGGATAGGGGTAGGGGTAGATGTAGGGGTAGGGATAGGGGTAGGGGTAGATGTAGGGGTAGGGGTAAGGGTAGGGGTAGGGATAGGGGTAGGGGTAGGATAGGGGTGGGGGTAGTGGTAAGGGTAGGGTTAACACATCACAGCTTCAAAACTTTCCTCCAAACCATTTATAACCCTGGGAAACGCCGGGTACTTCATCTAGTAATAGTAAAGGTATGAAAGGTTTACTCAATCTACACGTGCCGCCAGTAGAATCAACATGGAAATGCACGGTTAAAAAGAAAGGAGACAGACTGGGATGAAGTACAACAATATGTTATAGATTTCCAATACTTCTGTTTCTTAGAAAAGTTTAGTAATCTAGTCAGAGCTATTCAATACATTTGAGGCCCAATACGAAAAACGAAGTTTGTTTATTCACCCGCCTTGCTTCGTTTATCTTTTAGCATTTTTTTTTTATTTTTGTCTGGAATTAAAGTACCCAAAAGTCGTGAAGCTTTCACAAAATCACAGTATATATTCGAATAAATAAAATTAAAGTCTTTTTAAAGGGAATACATGAGAAGTAATGGTATATTTCGAATTTGTTCAAAGGTCTGTGGTACGAACTAGAGGTGAGTAAAAAAAAATATAAAACCGTTTTTTCGAAAGCGTTTAAGTTCGGAAACGGTTGCAACCGTTTCGAGGATTTTAGAAAAACCGTTTAAAAAACGTATAACTACGTCCGCAATAAACCCGCGCGAAATGATTCCCGTAGAGCACAATTCGTTTGATAATTACGCACGGAACATTCAAAACAGCTCCCGCAACACTTTACAAAACTCATCATACCCGTCGTAAACCGCCGCAAATAAACGCTTACTTAAAATTACAAAATTAAATGCCCGGCCGCAACGCCGAACGCCATATACCGTAACCCGTTTAAAATAAATGCTTAGGAAAAAATTAAACCCTCGAACGCGATCCGCCGTAACCCGTTTTAAATAAACGCTTTAAAAAATATAACGCCCGCCCGCAACGCAGAACGCGATTCGTGGTCGTAAACCGAAACGCTTAATAACGCTTTCACGCGAAACGCTTTTTTAATAACGCTATCGAAAAAACGAAATGCTAAACGCGATGACGCGCCGTAACCCATTGCAAATGAATGATTTCGCCTCAACCGTTATTAGTACGATTGAAGGGTTCCCGACATTTTAGAGTTTGGGAGCTACTTTTTACCTAAAATTTCATGGGAATCGCCTTCTAGGAAGAATTTTATAATAAGAATACTTGCTGTTTTTTTTCAACAGCATCATTCGGATAAGTAGGAATCTAACTAACTAACCATCACGCCGTTTCTCCGCAGGAGTAGGCAAGAGGACGGACCGCCAAACAACTCCGTCTTGGCACACACTACTTGCTTCACTTATATTCATACATCGTCTCATACATACTCTCTTGTTATTCTGACTCTTGATATGGCCCGACATTGGATCACTTGATCTTGCCATGCTAAACCGTCTAAGCGTCCCTTTGTTAATCTAACTCATTACGCTCATATCAGCCTTGCATTCTTTGCGAATCTCAACATTTTTCACACGGTCAGACATAGTTTTGCCACACATACCCCTCAGGGATCTCATTTCTACAGCATTTAGTCTATTTTTATCCTACCTCTACAGGTTCCATGCCTCACTTCCGTATATCTAGCAAAGTATCTAGTCAAGCCAATTTTTAACCAAACGGCTTACGACCGGAATATTATTCTTGTCATCCATTGTTGTAAAATTAAAATATGGAAATAATTATTATTTTCAAATTTCTCGCCCGAAATATTTGGGATTGACTGGATGGGATGGACCGATATAGTACCTTAAAAGGAAAGATGCCCAAGGAAAATACATGACGCGAAAGTGGATAGTATTGAGAAATATCAATATCTGTCCATCAGATAATTTTAGTAACGTAGAAAAAGGGTGAACCTTTTATCGTAGTGAATTGTGGCTCAGGAAACAAAGCGTTCTTATTTTTACAATTCGCCTTCATTAAGGTGGGGAGGAATAATTTATTATTCCGAAATAATGATAATATTATTACGCAATACCATAAACATGATGTTTATAAGAAGAAAAATATGAATTATATATTTTTAAAATTTACATAGGTTTAGCATTCATCAAAATCAAATTAGAAATATAATCTTTTTCTGACCGTTCTACGTCTGTTTTACAAAATATTTTTAAATATCGAATATCATTAAAAAATCCTTTGAACGTTTTTCTTCAACATGCGGTCATAAAAATTCCAATAAAAAACAAATATTGGGTGCAGTTTAAATTTGTTATGAACACTAACGTTCATGTTTTTTTAAATGCGGCTTAAAAAAGTTACGTAAAGTTTATTAAAAAAAAACTCACTTGCAGATGATGGCAATTATTTTTCTCCAGTTTTAAAAAGTATTTTGAGATTTTTAAACCACCATTAATTCAGAAAGGCCGGTTTATAAATCAATGAATTCTTTGGCCGTCAGGTGCTGCTAATGTTATCTGCTATGCGGTCAGAACGCGAACTAACGTTTTTTTTAAATACGTGTCAGGAGTTCATTTTTAAACTTGAACTTATAAAGACAAAATTTGTCGCAACTTTCAATCAGTTGGTGGTCTAGTGGTTAGGATAGTGGCCTTCCAAGCGCTGGGTCAGGGTTCAATCCCCATGCAAATTGCTATATTTTTTAAATTTAAATATTTGACGTACGATGACTATGACGATGACGATGACGTATTTATAGGAACTGTGGGTGTTTGCAAAAAAAAACGTTTTCGTGCGGGAAAGGTAAGGTATTGCTTTCGAAGATATAGCGATTTAAAAAAAATTAAAGAAATTCGCGCGGGACCTTTATTTTCAACGGTCCGCCGGCGCAAAAAAATACCCGACTGAAGTGTGTAAAATACAAATTTTTAATAAAGGGTAAAATACAAAAAAACAATCAAAGTCCTCAACTGGCTAAAACCAACGCTTGATCAGCAAACTTATATTTTAGAAATAACACTCGTCCATCAATATCTAGAGATCGCAAGTTCGTTCCCTGGTACGGATATGTATTTTTTTTCAGCTTTAATTCAATTAAGTTTATTGAAAATACGTATATATGCATTATTTTTTCTTTTTACTATTGACGTTTTTATGTTACGTACTTACTGTGTTTCGCAGAACTCCGTTTTATTTTTTGTGACAGCTTTTTTCGACGTTCAAAACCGTTTGAAAATAGTTTTGACCGCTGAAACAGCAATCATAATAATAAAAACTAAAATACTTGCAGATTTTAATAATAACATTATTAAATTTATTTTCTTAAAATTAAAAATTAAATTAAATGGAGTTTTACGAAAGACAATAAGTACGTAACATAAAAAAAGGGGAAAAAAACGGCCACAGTAAAAAGAAAAATTAACATGGATGTACAGTTGAGGTGATTTTTCACAAAAAACGGCAAATCATCAAATGAATTGACCTATTATTTTTTGTCAAGTCACAAATTTTGTTTTTATTTCGCGACAGAAAGTTAGAGCGAACGCAGCGCCACGGTGGTTATTTGAACTATTCTCCATTTGCGTTCAGAGATTCATAGTTTGTTTTCCCAATAAAATTTACATAAAAATTTACATTTTTAATTTAATTTAAATTTATACAATAGTATAAAAAATAATTTAAAAAAAAAACATTAGAAAGGAAAGGAATCGAACCCAGATAGTCCGATTAGAAAGCGACTCCTCTGACCATTACACTACCAGGTCTCATGTGAACGGCGACAAATTTACCATTCATAACTAAAATTAACAATTTTTTTGGAATTCGAAAATATATACCGAATATACTGACATCTTGAAAATTATAATGAAAGGTTTTGAGGGTGGATTTAGGTCAAAATTCCTACTACAAACGACTGTAGCCACTAGGGGGCGTTAATGTCGTTTCATGTCAATTTTCAAGGCTTACCATATGCCGTTAAGCTGGCTGGGTAATTAAAAACCGAGTATTTACAAGAACGCCGACTCGTCTCAAGTAAGTAATAATAATAAAATGTCCTAGATAACAATAATAATTATCTCTTGAAAAAGGGTTATTATTCTTATTACTGTTTAGTCAGTTGCTTTTTGGAAGTATTGGGGATAATATTGTATAATATTTTATGAGATTTTATAAGACGAGTACATAGTATTAAATCTGCTGTAGGTTTCTAATATGAAAACGTATTTTCGTTATTTATATTGACATGTGAGTGGCCGGTGGTTTTTTGTTATTTGTTTATTTTTGATTATTGCCGAAGTCCACCCATATTTTATTAACTTAATAATAATAATTGGATGATTTATATACCGCCGTATTTACGAAAAATCACCTCAAGGGCGCTGTGCAAATTTTCTTGCTAGGGTTTGTCTTATTATACAGAAACAGATACAGAAACATATTAGGTAATGTATAATAGCACCTTCTTGATTGTGTGCAGAGGGCCGTTAATCTGACACAATTCGTTTTTAACCTTTAGTGCGCAGGAATTGCTATTCGAATTTCTCCCATTACCAGAGTGGAAGATACTCTCAGTAATGTTAAGTTATGTTATATTGCATAAAATATAGTCTAGACATAATGAGGACAATCGAAAAGCATGAATCGTACCAATCTACATATTTGTATATAAATTAATTAAATAATATACTTTGTATTCAACACTTTATTAACAGACAGATGATTTCTTCATCAGGAGTATATAGAATACTAAAAATAATAATGTCAAGTATAGACAAATGAAAAATATAGAATACAATAATGTAAGAATAGACAAATTGCAAACATAAACAAAAATTGATTAAAGTAGGTAAGTAATTAATCAAAAATATTAATAATAAATTATTTAAAAAAATTATCATAAAAAATTGAGTAACAAATTCATATTAGAAATTATTTTTATTATTAATATTAATGTGATAATTAAGAGATATACATAGCTATTTTTGAAAAAATAACCTAAGGTGTTTAAATAATAGCAACTATTCTGAATTTGCAAATCGTATTTTAGAAACCAATCATTCTTCTGACGGCCTCCATGCTCGAGGGGTAACGCTCTCGACTACGAATCCGAAGGTCGCGGGTTCAAATCCCGGCGTGCGCAAGTAAATTTTATTTAATTAATTTGTACTTTTTCACAATTAATTAATTAAAAATAATATAATAGTATATTTACGCACGTTCCAGAGTGGAAGATACTCTCAGTATCGCCCTGGTGAAAGACCACCATTCAGAATTGAAACGTTGCTTGAAATGGCTTTTAGCCGTGTTGATGACCAGATGTGAATAGCCAGGTATTTCCTCATCTTCTTCTTCCCCTTCTCCTTCCCTTCCCCACTACCTTCAGCCTCACAACATTCCCCTATTGGGATGCCATAGTCTCACTGGATCCAGACGGTAGGGAGCAGTTGTGACTCTTGTGGGGTATTCATATAAAAAAAGTGTTTTAAACATAAGTATAAAATAAGTAAGAAGGTAGAGACTATGTAAGTAGCTAGTTATAGCGCAGTGTGTGGTTAATATGTTTATTATTATTATGACGTTGTAAAACATTAGCAGTTGTCAAGCATGTTTATAATACAGCAAACCTTTATTTAAAGAAACTTTTAAAGAAAACGTGCAATGTAAATGAAAAACTTAATAAATCTAATTAAAACATTTAAATAAAATGGTTTTTATCCTAGACACAGTGTTGTAACGGAAACCATTTAGATGAAAATTCCCGCATTATTACCCGTTTGGGGAATATTCCCCAAAAATAAATATCCCGGAATTTTCCCATCCCATCACTCATCATGCCCATTATTATTATTACACAATATTATCTGAACTTAGTCAAACTTCTCTGCAAAGCTGAGATCTTCGAGATTGAATCAATTATCACCGATCAACCAGAGGCGTTTTTTACATCCTCTTAGAGATTGCGGGTCGTGAAATTCAGCAAAAAACTTACAAGAAATACTTAGGAGTTTTGATAAAATCTCACTTTTCGGATTTTCATAGAATACGGAAAGAAAGCCGCGTAGTTAATATTGTGTTATATCTTTTGATTAATCTCAATTAATGGTTGAAATCACCATTGACGTAGTAAATTAATATTTTTACAAAGTATACAAAGAAAAGATGGCGCCTGGATTTATGGCTGAAGTTCTGAACAAAGGATGTATTAAATTTGGGAATAACCAGTATCGCATAAACGCCTTGCTCCATTCACATTCATACATCGTTTCATAGATACTCTTCTGTTATTCTGACTTTTGACCTGGCCCGACTCAAGTATTTGGTTATCTTGATCGTGCCATATCTTCCTCGGGCGCCCGCGGCTTCTTCTTCCCAAGTTTCTATGATATAGATTAAGTTTCTAAAAACTCGTACGCTCATTTATTCAGTTTGCCATAATAATCAGTAGAGGGTGATAAAACGACCATTCTACAACACTCATTATACAAATTAATTCATGCCAAAACTTGAAAATGTACACACAGCCTATTTTATATGATGATTTTTTAAGGTTTTACGTGTATTTATTCAAGTCTGCCATCCTCTCGAAAAAACACATAAACGGTGGAATATATGTCACATACTTTCGGAAAATAAAACATATCAAAAGTATTATAGATATGCATATATATGACACAGGCAATTACCACGATAGTCCTAGTGAGGTTTAAAATTGAATGTTGTACAATAAATGTTACGATGTGAAGAAACAATTAAACGCTCCGTGAAATATATTTTATTCCTCGTCCGTTAGGTAAATCGTGAATAATAAACACTTTCCGAGAGATCCTCCGCGGGAATAACCAACCCAGCAATGTGCGCAACGCTTTGCTCGTGTAATTAAAAGGTTCTACTGTTGAATTTGTTTGATTTGAACACATAAATATTACTAGCTTTTGCGTGATGCATTGGCTACCATGAAATGCTAACGCTTCTGCTTCACAGTAATGTTATTTGATCACACCAGCATAGAATTTTTTTGATTAAACTCAAAAATTATTACTGCTTTTGCACGAATATTCACTATTACTTCATTAAACTCGTCTACTTCTTCAAAAAATTATGAAATATCTGGTCAACTGAGGTTCTAAAAGAGTACATTATATATATTCATGGATTATCGACACTTCTCCATCGTTTTTAAAAAATACATGTGGCACCTAAGCGGTTAAATGAGTTATCAGAAAAAGTTTAACAGTTTTTTTTTAAACAACGTTATAGAAGTTACTGAAAATACCCTACACAAACCTTGAAGTTGAAAAATAGAAGTCGCTGAAAACTTAGATCGCTTCAGTACGGGATCTTCTAGTGGGGACGACTAACGGCCGTTCTTCCCAACTTTTCGAATGATCTATGTTTTGTTGAACATTCGCTCTGTTTGCCTGTTTCCAAGCATTTTTATCCTAAATTGCCAATGGGGGTGCCCGCCCACCTTCGTAGACTATAAAATAATGACCGCTCACTTTCACAGAAAATAAAATAGTCCCCGCTCATTTTCATAGACATAAATATGACGTTTTTCTTTCTTGAAAAACAAGAAAAAACGTGGCTTATAATAAGTCAAATAATGTAGGTTCTCTTCAGTTTTATTTAAAACATACACAAAACATATTTTGACATTCGAAATCGGAAATAAATAATTAATTTCAATGACCTTTGTCATTTCAATAACATTTGTTCACACTCTTGACACTTTTTATAACTTAATCCACAAAAACCGATATCCTGAATTGATCGCGTGTTTCGTCGGAAGGAGCGTATTTTGTGCAGTGAATTATAATTTTACCACACTTTAAGCAACGCGCTATTAAAATTCCGTGCTAAAAACTCCACCGTCCATATTAATACTGCACGAGAGCGAGTCCGAAATGAATCCCATACGTGCGATATGAATTCAGCACATATGAAATTTTATGTTAGCTGCCCGGGTGCGTGGTGACTATGAGATTTATTAATACCAAATATACACGTGGGAATAGTATTTTGAAAGAATCTTTTTTTTCTGTGATTATCGTATTTTAAGTTGTTATCAAAATAAGTTTATTATTTAAAAGGTTATATTATTATATAAAAAAGATCAGAAAATTTATTTATAACCTACAGTATTATATTCATTATCTACTACAGACACCTTAATAAATAATTAAATTATATCTCGTTACTAGGTCGCTAATCTCTGGTGCAGTGATATGATGAAATTCCTTTAGATCTAGGAAAAAATACATAATTAGCATGGAAGAGACCAACGTAGGATTTACAGATGAGATAATTTTTCTTCACCTTTTTTAATCTCCGGTTGAACTCCCAATGAGATTGGTCACGAACTACTACTGATTGAGACTCATTTTAATTTCAAAGCTAACGAGTATGTAATAATTACTTCAGTAACCAAATTCACAACGAGTAAAAAACGTTTGGCTAGTAAACCTTATAAGACTTAAATCATACATCTTTATATACGAAAATGAATGTTTTTCTGTGTGTTCTCGATTTTCGATATGAATACCCACAAGAGTTCCGACTCCTCCCAACAATCTGGAGCCAGTGAGAGTATGGCATCCTTAATTGGGGAATGTTGTGTGGCTGTAGATATTGGGAGGGGAAGGAAAAGGAGAAGGGGAGGAGGAAGGTCGGAAAATACCTGATTATTCAGAGCTGGTTAGCCACAGATTACATATTCAAAGGAAGGTTTGTTTGGGTAAAATGCTTTCAAAATGGAAAACACAAGTAGGTACCTACTTAAGTTTGAAAAAATAAATGTTTTGAATGAAATAAAATTTTCAAATTAATTCAACTTCAAGCATTACTTTCACTGTCAGATCAATTATGGCACCAAGAATTCACAACATCGTTACTTTATTCCAAAAACGCCGGGTAAATACATCAGCAAGTATTTCGTTAAAAAAATATTGTTTTGGTCTCTCTGTATTTTCCCTCGCAATATGGGTCTCTTTATGGATCGTGTAAATATTCTTACATAAATAATATGAGAAACGCGCCGCCTTAACTTACAACTGCCTATAAAAGCTCGGGGGATAAATTCATATTGAAAAATCATTGGAAAATATGGGCATCCTGTTTTTACACCCTATTAAGGCATTAAATTACAGAATCAATACACATTTGAAGTCTGAGACAATATACAGGGGGACTGATACATGATGTGAAATATTAGAGGACGTGATGAAGTTAGTTAATTCTAGTCGTTCCGTATCGGGAACCAAATGACGGTTCTCATAATACCCGTTCTATCTCTCTTTCTCTTATGGTCAGTCATGTGTTTTAGAAAGAGAGAACTCCAGTTCTCAGATTAACATAGGGTCGTACATATTAGGGTCAATATTATCGAATACTCATCTTAACTAACGTGCTGAATTTCTTTATCGGAACTGCTAACTTTCGAACGGTGATCTCTGGCATAATGAAATTTTGACATGAACATTCTAGGTAAATTTTTACAACTGGTTTCACCATTACCATCACAAGCTATGGAGTTTTCAAATATTCATCCTCCTGTCAAATATAATTCGGCAGTTTATTCTATTTGACAAATAAAAATAGGTTTATTACAAGGTTTTAAAAAATTATTAATAGGAACGGTATCAATGACATGTCTCTATGTAATATCAGGCAAGTGGTTATGTACATTTTACCGGGCAGGGTTAGTACAAAGCTAGGGAACAAAGCTATACATGGTAAATATAAAAAGGTTTATGAAAAAAGTGTAATTGCACCTGGTGTATTTATCAAAGAAATATATCAAGTGTAAACAAAATGGTGTTTCATCTATCGACTTTTAAAAACCCATCTGCGCCAACTTTCTCTATGTATTTAATTTATCCACATAAAATCTTCTGTCATATAAAGAAGAATGTCCCGGTCGAGCGGTGTTTCTTTATTTTGTACAAATCTACAGTTTTATTCCGAGCTAGATGAAATTTTGCACTTGACTATCGAATCTAGAGGAAGGTCACTGTATACATTATATTTCAAAAAACCACCCCCTTAAAGAAATAAATTGGTACTTCTTGATATAAATTATATTATATAAATATAAGAGGAGGATTTGGGTATGGGTGGGGGTAACACATAATGACCTTAAAAGTTTCCTCCAGATCATTCATAACCCCGGGAAACGCCGGGTGCTTCAGCTAGTCTACGATAAGAGTGTAATAATGTAATGTGACATTATTAAATCAAAGAATAAAAATTATTATGAATACTAAACAGTAATAGTAACGTAATAAATTCAAAATATTCGTTATTTTCCACTGTGACAACCACAGCACGAACTATTAACTATGAACTATAACTGGCCACTGATGCGTCTTCACCGAACTTCCAATACCTATACAAACCTTTACAACTTATTCCAAACCTCTCCGCCCTGCATCAAAGCAAAAATATTTAATACGGTATTCTACTTTATTATTATTTACTTTATTATGTACGCCCTATGTGAGCTTTTACATATTTGGTTAATTAAAATAGTCACACAGATGCAAAACACATCACAGATAGCCTTCATGAAATACAACAACTAAATATTTCATTTGTCTCACAAACAGATACAGGAATAACAAAGTGTAAGTACCATTCCAAATAATTAGCTACGGAGACAAATATAGAAAACATACCTCACATTCACTGATACTTATACTCTAGACACATCTTAATAATTGTTGATAATGTTTGCAATAATCGTATTTGTATTCTGAGCGGTTGAACATATCGGCTATCTCTGAAAACGGATTACCTTCTCGTGAAGTCTAGGTGGAAGAGAATTTTTGAATGACTCAGTTCTGAAATTATTGTTACAATTGAATAAAATTTTGGATCGAGTAGTTCTAGTCGGAATATTAATCTTAATTAAGCTGACTATACCACAAAATGTATTGTTTTTAATAGCCCTACATCCGTTCAATAAATAAATAAATTCAAATAATTAAAAAAAAAAAAAAAACCAATTCACTCACTCAGTGGATAGGCACCTAATAAAGACAACATCCCCGGCATCGCTTCTTCGGCAGCCATACTTGTGGAATAATCAAAATTTTCGAAGATCAGAATTTTTGAATTCCATTAAAACAATGGTTTAAAATACAAATTACGTCTACACGATTTTTTTGTTTGTTAAATAATACGCATTATGACCTATTGAATTCTTAAATATTTCTCATCAAGTACCAGTCGCATTGTATATTTCCCACCCTTATAAAAATATTAAATATATTACGCTTTTTGGCGTCGCATCGTTCATTTTATCAATATCATATTATTCCTTTCCGTTTATGAACCAAAGAAAATAAAATATAGACAAATTCATCATAAAAACACATTTCTATTTCACTTTGTAACAAATAAAAGATGTCTTATTTTTTCCTAGCAAGCGTTAATCTCGAAAAGATTTCAGAAAGAAGAAACCTTGAAACATTATGAGCAAAAATTTTGTTCATTTTTCTTACGGTTGTTGATGGTTGCGTTATAAATACTACCATCCAAAAACTGTTATTATCATTACAAAAATATTAAACCACAATCGTTTGATCAAACAATTAAATTTATTACTCCAAGATAGAGATGGTTGATATCTGAAATGGGTTGTCACTCCGGTTCCAGTTACCAGAGACAGATAAGGAACCGGTTCTTTATCCAGTTATTTTTGAATCGATTCCTGAAAAAGAAAAAATCGTGTTACAAGAGAATTTTAGTAAAATACGGAAATTCTAAGAAAAATAGGCCGGTTCCTCTGGCTCGATAAATTCTGGAAAAAGGAACCTGCTCAAAAATTTCAAATGTTTAAGATCAATTTAAAAAGTGTTCAAATCAGCATAACGGTGGACTTAAATTTAAATTAAAAACCACAAATTTACGTTGGAATACAAATCTGCCGAACATTATTTAAAATATCGACCGGACGAAACGTTTTTCTTTAAAGATTTACATAGCAAAAACGATATTTTAAAAATAATTGACATAAATCCGAAAATAATTTTCAAGTTAATGGGCAATTTTTTACAATTTAAAAGAAAAAATAAATAAAATGCTTCAAATCCATAGTATATATTTACTATATCTTTTTTTATATTGTATATATTTACTATATCAGTTTGGTTAGGTATTTTGTCCTCAAATCAAATTTTTTTTTTTTTATATGAATACCGCGCAAGAGTCCCAAACTGCTCCCAACCGTCTGGAGCCAGTGAGACTATGGCATTCCCAATTGGGGAATGTTGTGAGGCTGAAGGTATTGGGGAGGGGAAGGAGAAGGGGGAGAGGAAGGTGGGGAAAAGGGTAAATACCTGGCTATTCAGATCTGGTCACCAAACACGGCTAAAAGGCCATTTCAAGCAACGTTTCAATTCTGAATGGTGGTCTTTCACCAGGGCGATACTGAAAGTATCTTCCACTCTGGAACGTGCGCAAATATACTATATATTATTTTTAAATGAATTAATTGTGAAACAACACAAATTAATTAAAATAAAAATTACTTGCGCACGCCGGGATTTGAACCCGCGACCTTCGGATTCGTAGTCGAGAGCCTTACCCCTCGACCATGGAGGCCGTCAAGTAAGTAAGTAAGTAAGTTTTGTATGAAACAGGCCGCGCAGCCGTTCCTCTTAAGTCATAAAGATATTTCACGATGCGTTTATAATTCATTATTATTATTATTAGTGACGGAGCGATATGATTCCCGCGGTAATAGATGCATAATTCAAGTTATATAATATAGGTATCTAATTGCTATTTACCGATATTGAATAATCTTAGCCATAAAGCAGTATTTTTTTAAACTAGTTTCTTTAATGTGTTCAGAATTTCCTAATGAATTTTATTTTTTTACTTAGAAGTTTACGCTTGTATTTTTTACAATGTAATCAATAATTTAATTTTAATTCTTATCAAAGGCATTTCTAGGAAAAGGTTTAATTTATTCACAGTACATGTTTCGGTTTTCTTAATGTGATCCGGTTAGTATTATAGATTAATCGAAATAGTGATTTCACCGGAAGCTTAGTCTTAACATACATTAGTAACGAATCCAGAAAGATGTTATATAGCAAGTACTTTCGAAACAATTAAATACATCCGCTGCCCCTGAGTATGCCATGCAATCTGGGGATGAGCGAGCATCCGAATGAATTGGTCCTGTTACAGCAGTTAAAACTGAACAGAACTTTCGATCGAACAGTTCCATTCGGAATATGGAATGCAATTAGTCTTAGCGAATCAGGTCTGTCGATAATAATAGCTTTAGAGGATTTGCAAATAGCAAATAGTTAAGTGCAGTCTTATGTTAATATGTATAATACAGTCATTACTTATGTAACACATCTTTCAAGGTGATTTCATTAGGTGTTCAATATTATATTTAACTAACTAACTGACTAACCATCACGCCGTTTCTCCGCAGGTGTAGGCAGAGAGGACAGTACAATACACTTCTCACTCACTCATACACTTCTTGCTTCATTTATATTCACACATCGTCTCATGCATTCTCTTCTATTATTCCGACTTTTGACATGACCCGACTCGAGTATTTGATTCACTTGATCGTGCCATGTCTTCCTCGGGCGTCCCCGGCTTCTTACATTCACATTAGCGTCATATATTCTTCTTACACTCTTTTCTTCGTTCATCCGCTCTACATGCCCAAACCATCTAAGCGTCCCTTTCTTAAACTTATTCATTACGCTTATATCAGCCTTGCATTTTTTACGAATCTCAATATTTTTCACACGATCATAAATGGTTTCACCACCACATTCGTCTCAGAGATCTAATTTCTACGGCATTCAGTTTACTTTCATCCTTCCTCTGCCAATTCCATGCTTCACTGCCATATATCAGGATTGGTATTAGTACTCCATTGTGGACTGCTAGATTTGCTTCTTTGGACAATTTTTTTGTTAGCGCTAACCGCGTTCAATCCTCCGTTAATGGAGTTTCCTGCACTCATCCTTCTTTCAATATCCCTATCAGTCTTTCCATCTCTCGTAAACATACTTCCCAAATACACAACCTCATCAACCTGCTCCAAGTATTCATCATTCACAACTATATTGCATGTGCTCTCTTTAAAATGATTTGCCTGTACTTTATTCACTTTAACCGATGAGTTAAGGCATCGGTTGCTTGATTTTGTGCCAATCACAGGAAGAACCCTATCGGATTGCTAAAATTACAAAAGTGATTATTCAAGAGCATGTTTGGCAGGTTATTCCACAACCAGCCCATTCCCATGATCTTTCTCCATATGGATTTTATATTAATTTAATCTTCAAGCAATTTCCATTTATGACCATGTGCTGTTTAAATTAGGTTTGACGACGTCTGCACCTTCAAATCCGTGGATTTTTTGAGGCGTGGAATCGAAAACCCACCAGAACATAAACAAAGCTGCAGAATACATTATATTTATATTGATTAATTTATTTAGAAAAATCAAAGAAAAACTTCTACAAACTTATGTAAATTGATTAAGTTCTCTTTACGCAGATTTATCAATAAATAGAGAATCACAAAAAATAAAACAGTCGAAGTTTTTCAATTTTGCGTGAAAAATGAGAGTGTTTTTTAAGGACGTCATACTTCACAGTGCTTATGAAAAAAAATCTGTGCATTATGTTAAAAATATGTTATAAATATTCTCGTGGAAAAATTCTGATTATCATTTATTAAAAATAAGGTAGACGTAAGTAGAAAACTATATTTTATTTTTCAATAATTGTGACCTTCGCCATCTGTCAGTGGTTTTTCTGATACGTCAGCTCTGTCTTTGGCAAATAGTTCAGGACGAATTGTAATCCGACGCGGCAGATGAAATAATAACCTAATACATTTCATTTGTTGACTGAAAAGGCTGCAAACGTCGGTTATCGAGGAGCAGCGCGAAAGCCTTAATGGAAAACACCCATTTTGGTTTACAAAGCAGAAGTAATGCGGTTCTCTTTAGTCGGAATCATTTTACGGGCAGAAAATATGAAGAGCATACATATTTTCCGGAAGGAAAAAAAAACTATTTGATTGGATTTCGAGGGAAGGGGTTGCGTCCGGAAACGTTTGTATATGAAAAATGAAACGTGTATTGAAGAGGAAACTGGATGATAAACCTACAACGTATAATAAGGTTAACGGGGTTCGTTGTTCAATGATTTTATAAATATCTAGTTACTTTTTGCTTCAAAAGACGAATATTTTCTACGGGTCTTTTGTTTAAAATACTCTTGTTATTGTTCTGGAAGTAGAATAAAATCGTTAAAAATCTATTTCAACGATCATTCTTTATTACTTTAGTAAATTTCTTTTAGTAGTTTATTAATTTTATCAAAAAATAAAAGATACATAATATACTGTTAGGTGCATATTTGACAATGTCTTCTATCATCGCGAAGAAGTTCAGCTCACAAGGATATGTAGGCGTAACCGTTGGTTGTGTTCAGGGGTGGAAAGATGATTGTATGCCTTCACATTGTAGCACACTGAGTTCAGACCACCTGAAAAAAAACTAAAACTTGGTTTACTGGTTTGAAAGTAAATAACACGTTTTATTACCGTGAATGTCATTACGTGGGTAAAGTTTTATACTCACTCGAACCTCTGAACTGTATAAAAATATACTTACAATACTATCTATTATAATAATACCAATATTGTTTTAATAATAATAATAACTGATTATTGTTAAAATATATTAATATTTGCTCCTGTGTCTCGTTTTTCCCGACTTACTTTTACCTGAGGTGAAAGATGTAGTATTCACCGAATCTGTTGTATTTCAATATCTTATACATGATCAGTGTTTAAACATATAATTTATTGGAAACTTAAGTATATTCGTATTGCACTAAAGTTCAGTGACAAAATCACCAGTATCAAAACATAAACAAAACAGCAATTCGTAGGATGCGTAATGGCGGACAGCTTGCATCGCTAGTTTTTCACAATACGAAATTTTTATGCGAATGAATTATAAACCAAGTACATTTGAATCAAATTCCACTTCTAATGTTAACGATAAATAAAACGCTGAATGTTTAGAATCTAATATAATCGGTCAGCACGCTTGTTATAACAATAATTGTTAAGGTTATGTTTATCCTTCGATTCGAATCCAATCCAAGTATGGTTAAGTAGTTCTCCGCTTGATCGACAGAGACAACATGTCAATGCTTCTGGTGGGCGGATTGCCAACAAAAAGTCTGTAGCGGGAATATTAAAATATAGAACTACATATGTTACAATAATAAAGTATAATATATTTGCAGTTATGCATAACTTGCCTCACTAGGTGAAACTTTATTGAGGCAGAATTATTTCATAATTTTGTCCATGTTTTACTCAAAAACACAGCGTATAAGTTTCTACATATTAAAAAATAAATATTTGCCCACATCTTTTGCATAAATATAATAGAACGCTGCAAGGTTTTACACAATGCTACACTAGTAACTGTCAAAGATAGGGCGTTTGGCATTTTCGAATTTGTACATGAAACTATTCTTCAAAAACAAAAACATAACACACAAAGAAATTTGCACAATAATTACTGACATTTGATCTTTCCTCTTTAATAAGATAAAATCACAGTGTGTCTATCGAAGCTGTACAGAATATTCCGAGAACAATCTGCGATGACAGTTATTCATAGGTTGATTGGAAACAATTTGATAGTTCGGTTGGTCTGTTGATTGCTTTGACATTTGGATTCTAATACATATAAATGTAAATTATATTTGTTTAGAGGGAGTATATTTGTTTTCACCTACATACTGGGTGGATAAGTAAAACAAAAGAATAATGCTAAGAATTTTTTATTCACTAATTGGAAAGTACAATGGGTTTTTGATCTTTACTTGGTACACCACAGTACGAGTGTCAATAATTCTGTACTGTTTTTTTAAAATTGCGAAAAACCTACGATTTATCAAACCAGTATTTTGGAATTCGATTAAAAACATTAAAATAAAATAATACACAACGTTTAAAATTTAACTAAACGTCCCCGAGGTAACAAATACAGCTCGATAAGATTAACTAAGAGTGGAAGATACTCTCAGTATCGCCCTGGTGAAAGACCACCATTCCATACCACAGACGATTGGGAGCAGTTGGGACTCTTGTGCGGTATTCATATAAAAAAAAAACTTTGGAGTCGGTGACGTCATTAGAGGGTAGGTTTGTGGTGATACAAAACAATTGTTTGTACATTCGTGTGTTCCTCCCACTGGCGCCTGTAAAGTTAAGCATGTCAAACTGTGTTCATGTTTCCATTCCACGAATAACAGCAATAGACTAGTCTGTAGTACATTACACGATTCAACATTATTTGTATTTGAGCAGGATAAACATTTACTATGTTTATTTTAGTTAACATTTTAGGCAGTGGCGTGCATTCCTATTTTTTTTAATAATTCATCTATAGGATACATTATTTGTTTGTAAGAAATAAACAGTTTGACGGCCTCCATGGTCGAGGGGTAAGGCTCTCGACTACGAATCCGAAGGTCGCGGGTTGGTAATGTGCCTGTCTCGCTAGGAAATCCCGTGTTGACGACAGGCGCAGTTTGTTGTTATATTGTAATGAAAAATTGTACCATTACCATGGATATTATAACATAATGCATAGTTTACAACATAAAATTACAATAAAAAGACAATTAACACTGCACCGTAATAATAAATCGTAATACGTGGCATCATTGATTACTAAAAAAAAATCGTTGATGTTTGATCTGTCTTGGCTCTACGACCAAAGGTAGTCTGTGTGTAGTTTTTCAAGTTCGAGTATGAATTGTGCATTGAATATTTCAAAATGGCCGTTTTTTATCTTACGGAAAAGCGTTAATTTATCATATTGAAACAATTTATTAATGTTAAACGATTGTGACATAAAAAAATATTCACAAATTTATGGAAATAAATGTACAAATTGATTAAAAATTCTTATCTTCAATTAACGTGAAATCGATTTGGGGCATCATTTTAAATAAAATTATTAACGTTCATTTTGTATAAACCGCAATGTAATAAATAAATATCAACATGTTTTGAAAACAATGGCTCCCTCATTAGTAAAGTATACCTTGTATCTTGATGAGGAAACTATTGATATTTATTTATTAAATAGTGATTTATACAAAATAACTCTGAAGCATTTAAATAAAATATTATTTCCTTTTCTTTAATGGTTAGTTGTCCTCATAGTAGGCACAGCTTTTCAGCCTTTATGGGCTGCACGCCACTGAACGTAGGTAGGTAATATTATTTTGCGAGTATAAAGTGAACTTCAACGAATGAATAAAATTTATTCCTCTGTATAAAATCAAAACCCATCAAAGATATTCATCGAATATTTCCGAGAAAATTAAATTTGGAGCATTCGCAAATACGCAGTTGAGGGAGGGAAAGGTGCCTCGTGTGATATTTGAAAAAACAAGAAGGACCTTTTTACTTGACTGAATGTCAGAGTCAAACATTAACGGAAAAAAACTAACACATTCTGATATCACAACAATTTTCTTTGTGATACAATGATTGACTCTGTTTATTGCAGATGAAATATTTTTTTTGTTTTTTTTTTTGTTTCGCTAAAAGTCGACCCAGTGGATTGAGCCAGACGGGTTAATTCAAATATATCATTTGAATATAAATTTAGTTTAGTAGGTTAAATATATATTTACCACCACTAGTTTTAACTACCTAACAACACGATAAGCAGAAATGATAGTTGCAGATACTCTCAGTATCGCCCTGGTGAAAGAAACGTTGCTTGAAATAGCTTTAACCGTATTTTGTGATCAGATGTGAATAGCCATGTATTTCATATTTATTTTTATATGCATACCGCGCAAGATTCCCAACTGCTCCCAACCGTCTGGAGCCAGTGAGACTATGGCGTTCCCAATTGGGGAATTTTGTGAGGCTGAAGGTATTGGGGAGGGGAAGGAGATGGGGAAGGGGAAGAAAAAGGTGGGGAAATACCTGGCTATTCAGATCTGGTCACCAAATACGGCTAAAAGCCATTTCAAGCAACGTTTCAATTCTGAATGGTGGTCTTTCACCAGGGCGAGCGATACTGAGATTATCTTCCACTCTGGAACTTGATATCCTACCTCTTCTCCATCTCCTTTCATTGCCTACTCCCTTTAGCATCGCAACACACACTAATTGTGAATACCATAGTTTCGCTGTCTACGGACAGTTGGGAGTAGTTGGGAATCTTGCGCAGTATTCACATTTAAAAATAAATCTAAATGAAGCAGGAAAACTTTCGAACCGCGCGCGCAGCTTATGAAGTCGATTTCATTATTTCACAATAATTTTTTGAAAATTACTATTAAAAATAAATTATTTACCTACCTTTAAAAAAATAAGACAAACACCATTTATTTTGTATGATAATAGATCTGATATTATATCAACACTTCAATAATAAAACAAGTTTTGACAAAATGAGCGTTGACACTCTGGTAAAGCCGGGTAGCTACCATTAGCATGTATTGCTGGTACTCATCACTAGGTCGTAAGTTATATTATTTATTGGTTTCACTTATTATTTTACTATATTTATTATATAATTTCGATTTCTTCAGTGATAGAATACTGATATTGTTTTTTGTATTTTTACAATATATCTATTTAAATTTTTTTAAATTTAAATCATATTTAATAATATTATTATTAAGTTCTGCAAGTATTTTTAGTTTTTGTTATTGTGACAGCTGTTTCGGCGTTCAAGGCCATTTTTAAATTGTGGTTAATCCATATTGTGATGACTTATTTACATGATTTTATTTACTCCCACCCAATTCTAATTTGGAAGGGTTTTTAAAAAGAATAATTTACTATCGGTAAAATCGATTTAGCTACAAAATAATTAAATTCTCTATGATCTGAGGTTTTTACATTTATAATGTGTTTCCGCATATTTAAATGATAATGTTTTCTTAAGTGATTTATTTAAATTATTTTGATAATGTGAACATACATATTAATTAGTGCTATATTAGGAATACTTGTTTGTTTATTAATTTATAATTGTTCAAGTAAATTTAATTTAAGACCCTTTCTTTCTATATGTAAGGGTTTAAGCTCGCTGTTGTCAAGCGGGACGTGATTATTCACATACTTTTATTTTTATAACATCGTATATGTTCTTTGAATTTAGATGAGAAAATCCTTCCCGTCTGCCCTATATAGGTAGCGTTACAGTCGGCATTGTCACATATTAATTCGTATATGCCACTATTATTAATTTTAGGATTTTTACTTTTTGAGTTTTTTAGGCTTGTTCCTGTATCTGCTTCTAAAAGCTATATTTAAACCACATTTTTTTGCAATTTTTAGAGATATTGGACCGAGAAATTCCAGACATGCAATTTTTTTTAGCTTTTCATTATTTTTTTGATTTACATTAAATAAAAAAAAAATCAGTTCTACGAAATAAAAACAAAAACAATTAATAATTTATTATATGATTACAGAGTGGTGGCGGCGGACACCCAATGCCGGGCATATTGCTTATGGCTGGTTTCTGGGAGTTTCCTGTAATACGGCCCAAAGAGCACCTTAACACCTTGGAAAAATTCACAAGTTGTGTATATTGGGCCGCCGGCGCAGCACTGTCACTTAGCGATGAGTCATGACTCATTTTGTTAAGAGCGGTTAGGTATTTTGTTAGATGCGTCATGGCGCCAAATATTAATTGCAACACCCACGATCGCATAATTTTGATTTGTAGAAATTAAACTAGTATACGTTGATTTTATGTAAACAAATTAGAACAAAGTACCCTATTTAAATATACGAGTAAGTCATCATAGAAATGCGTACGAATACTATCGAACATTTGAGATATGTAGATAAATAAATATTATAATATCTTTATTAAGTGGTTACTAGATTTGTCCAAAAAGAGTCTCAGTTCAATTGAGTAGTGGTACGGTTCACCAGGAGTCGAAGGCTCACGGCTTATCAAAATGAGCTGACACAAATAAACGGCTCGTTCATGAACGAATCATCGCTAGTAACTCACTGAATGTTGTTATTTCAGAAGGTGGCGTATGTAATATGTAAATTTAGTTTATACTTAGTTTACTTAGTTTAATATTTGTGTTTATTTTGTGTGTAATTTAATAAGAATTCTGCCAACGCATTAGTATAGGGACATTTATATTGATATTAAATAAATTTTGTAACACAAGCAAGTTTCATAATCGTCTTGTTTGAGTCTCAAAGAAATAAATAAAAAAAAACTAAAAAAATTACCCTACTCTGGAGACAAATAAAAAAAACAAACATGCTGTTTAATTTTCATGTATCAAAAATCATCCAGAGATAATAATGATAAATCATTCATCAAATAAATGTGAGAGAACACACTTCAAAAGTATTATTTGAGTATGCAATACATGATACTATCGTGACTTTGAAATGCTCATTTATATTTGACAAATAAAGGCTTCAGTTGGTTGGAAATATTTTCAGCTGTGCGCTAAACGAATATTTTGAATTTTAACGAATACTCCGAATTTTCATCGCACCGGGAAACCGAAATGCTTTGTGAATTTCAAACGCTCATTTAAAAAAAATCTTTTGAACTACAATAAAAGTGAGTCCGCGGCAGGGTTATTTTTTGGTTACATTGAAAAGTTTTTATTCATTTACCTAAAAAATATAGCCTTTCTTACTATAACGCCGAGGTGATTTTTCACAAAAACGGCGCTATACAAGTCATCGAAATATTATTATTATTATTATTATCGTTGTTGTGACTTTGAAAAATCGTCAAAATAGGGAAACGAATTCCAAAAAATACGTTGTAATTATAGTAGACCAACATTTTCAGGAAAATGTTTTCGGTTTGCGACGTTTAAATTTAAATGAGTTTTTCTCATTCAGTAATTGATTTTTACTAATCAAAATAAACACCATTAGAATCGTCAACCTTTCGCACACCTGGCCCGGAGGCAAAAATCTTATTAATATATTACCAGTGGTGGTTCGTTATCTTTTTAACTGGTGGTTCAATCAGAAATTCACGATAGGATATTATTTTTCATCAAAATGTACTTGTTGTCCTCTAAACAAAGTTGTAGGAGGGGTACTATAATAACTAGCGACTTTAGAACAATACGGCGTTTGTCGAAGCTTCTTAAATTTATTAATATATTGTCTCATCTAAAAAAAAAAGGTTGAATTTTGATTGTACGCATTATAATCTGTTCGTTTTACTAGTAGATTTATAAATGGCATTAAGAAACAGTAAACAGTTAGAGAAATGCGGGAACAAAAAAGTAAAATAAAAAAATTACAAATATTGAGTACTAACTACTAACATTTAACTTGGTTCCTTATCACAATGTTCAGACGGCTGGCAAAGTGTCCGATAGGTGCCCATTTGACACTCGTCAAAATTCCTACGTAAAGTGACTTTAAACATTCTTTCGTTAGCACTGAGCACAAACTTCAACATGGTACGGCCTGGGTTATTTAAATCCACCGTCGGGGGAGATCGTGTCGTTTTGGTATTCATGTACGAAGTATTTGCTTGGGATCGTGAGTCCATATGTGCTGAATTTATTCAGCACAGCACTCATGGGAATATTGCGTTGCTTTTCGATAATAGTATTCGGTCGCGTGGATTTTAAACTCGAAATTTTAACGGGCTGTTTATAATGTGATTATATTATAATGCAAGTTAGTATTAAGTTCTCATATTTTTCATGGGAGTTCACTACACAATCGCTCTTTATAGAAAACGGCTACTGCATGGAGGTTGTCTTGTAACTGAATTAGCTCGAAATTTTTTTTTGTCTTGGAACGAATGGTAAGTAGATATGTAAGAGTTCCAATTTAATTGTATCAGCAGTCCAGGCCATTGCTCCTGCATTCTGTATCGTCAGCAGTCTAGTACATTGCTTCTATTTATGTAGATTAGTTATCCCGTTAGGTATTTACGTATGTAACGATTATGTTAAGTAATTTATTCAAAACCAATTCCAAATAAACTGGAAATACAAAACAATGCAAAAAAGCCTCTGTAACAGTGAGGAGCTCTGATATGGTTAATGGACTAAATGTCTGAAATTTCTATGCCAGTGCAACTACTTTAATTTCATGAAGTCAGTTCCATCAGGAATAAAAAATATCCGTTTAACACTGCACAGTATCCTAACTGCTTCCGACTCTCCGGAGCCAGTGAGATTATGGCAAACCCAATTACAAATAAACTGGAAATATAAAACAATGCAAAAAAGCCTCTGTAACAGTGAGGAGCTCTGATATGGTTAATGGACTAAATGTCTGAAATTTCTATGCCAGTGCAACTACTTTAATTTCATGAAGTCAGTCCCATCAGGAATAAAAAATATCCGTTTAACAGTGCACAGTATTCAAACTGCTCCCGACTCTCCGGAACCAGTGAGATTATGGCAAACCCAATTAGGGTATTTTGAAGAATGTGGGAAAGAGGAAGGTTAGGCAGTACCTGGGTATTCAAATTTAGTTACCAAGCTAAAGGCAACGTTTCGATGCTGACTGGTGGTTCTTCACCAGGGTGATACTGAGAGTATCTCCCACCACATGCCACAAATATACTATGTATTATTTTGTATTAATTGATGAGTGTCAAATAACACTTAGAAAATATTCGAACCCGTCATTTATGGAATCGTTCTGGAAGATCACCGCTTGACTGCGGGGAATACATACATATTTTCAAATTTTATATGAAGCCGGGTATTAACTACTATTTACTCATAAAATCATATTGTGTTCAATTTAAAAAAAATCTGTTTAAATTTACCATACCTTCATAAATTGTACAGGTTAGGTTTCTGCCTTACCATTTTTTTAATAATAGAAAGAAAATTCTTAAAAATAACCAATTCAAAAGGCGCCCAAGAGCCAACCAATGCCCTTAAAGTTTACCAATTGCCCCATATAGTTATTATATAAGTTGATATTAAGAGGAACGGATGCGCGCCCCGTTTCATACAAATCTTAATTTTGGATTTGAAGTCAAAATATTCACCTAAAGCTAATAAATTTTTTTCGTCAAATAGTATAGTAAATATCTAATACGGGATTAGAAGTAATTTATTTATTTTTGTTTTACATTATGAAATATAGCGATTTTAGAGGCACCTTTAACAATTATTTGGGGGCTATCGGTGACGTAAAAAAATATAATGAAACATAAAAAAAAACGTTAAAGGCTTTATGGAGGACTTTAAATTAAATTAAAAACGAGCAATTTACGTTGGAACACAAATTTGCCGTACACAATTTAAAATATCGATCCGAAAAAACGTTTTTTTTTAAATGTTTTGTTTTTATATTTTTATTTACGTAATCATATTTACATAGCAAATATGATATTTTTTTAAAGAAATACAATAAACCCGCAAATAATTTTCTAAGTTGCCTCTAAAATTACGACTTTTTTAAATTTTTTCATAACTTTAAACAAATATAAATAAAATACTTTTCATACGTACTAGATATTTACAAAACCTTTATTTAAAAAAATATATATATATAATTCCGTTTGGGTGGGTATTTTGGCCTCAAATACAAAATTAAGTTATGTATGAAACATGCAGCGCAGCCGTTCCTCTTAACGTCCAGTCTCCCTTGTTCACTCTAATTGTATCTATTCTGATCTCTGGGGCTGTGATTTGTGCAGGTTACTGTGTTGCCTATTCTAAGCTTCCTACCTTCCATTTTATCCCGATCTTCTTTTATTTATGTATTGTTTTGGAACATTTACGGATTATTAACATTACCATATTTATTAAATTAACACTGGACAGTGCGCAAGTAGTTAAACATGTTCAAAGGATGCATTGTTTTTGCTTTAGTTATCACTTGGTAGAGATGCTAAATGATAAAAAAGAAATAAAGGAAACAGAACATAGAGCATAATATAACAAACAGAAGAAGAAAAAAAGAATATAATAACATTTTTTATAACACCATAATAAAACATAATATAAGACAGAGAAAGAGAAGAAAAAACAAAGCAAGGTACATATTTCTAATAACACCACTATTTTTCATGACGTGATAGAAGATGGCTGATTTGCTTTTTAAAATATGCGAGACTGTTTATAAATATGTCTATTTCGTTATATTCTATATCACTGTACAATCTACACATTCTAGACATTTGATTGAAATAGGCAATATTGTTAGTAAATAATTCAAGATAAATTGTTTCATGGCTCATTAAATGGCGTCTATTAAGAACTTTTATTTGAATACTAAGACAATGAGTGGTTTCGAGCTTGTTGTGAAAAAAAAAGGTATAGTAAGTCAGCGGACTGTCTTCTTTTTTTCAAAGTAATAAAATCATAGTATTGAAGTCGTTCCTCGTAAGATTAGAGTAAGGTATTTAATCCACATTTGAAAAATAATAGACTTAGGATTTTTTTTGTACAGATTCAATAGTTTTTGTATATTTCATGTAATGTGAGTTCCATATAACACACCCGTATTCTAATTTACTTTTAACTAATGAGCTGTATAAGATTGCAATACATAAACCGATAAAATAGTCATAATCAGTCAAGAGGAAACATTTATACCGAATTTATTAAATGGATTATCAGATGGCAGAGATTTGATTTCTTTACAAAAAAAAACTGTAACCAGAAAGAATTTATTATATTTTTAAAGCAAGATCGAAAGTAATTTTATTGACACTCTTGATTGGTTTAACCATGGAATGGAAGCGAGGAGTATAATTTATTCCGTCTAACTTCAAACAAATGTTTCACTGAAGTGCCGAACCATCGCGGTAGTTTTCTTCGAAATAGGCTCTCCTTGAGCTCTTCCCCCAGCAATGCGATTGTCTTCATAGTAGCAGATTTCGCCTTTTTCTTGTAGGTAAGTTTTATATTTTTTTCACTTAGGAAATTTTACGTTGGAGACTATTCAGTGAAATTTACTGATCGCTTCTCGGACACAATAAACGAGTGAATTATGAATATTTTTTAATCAATTTAAGCAATAAATATCTTTAATATGAGTGATCGCAATATTTATTATCCTAAACGATAAAGATTAATCCAAACAGATTAAAACCCGCTGTCGCGGGTATTTGCTGCGTTTTTGTCATTGCTCTTTCCCGCGTTGATAAAACAGAACAGTTTTGAACACACGCATAAAGGATATTGTGTGCATTTTGGTACGAATTGAATTGCAGACTCTTTTGCGTATGGGGGGAAAATTACCAATTCTACTATTCGCATCTATAGGGCGATTAGCATAGGACTCTAGGACATTAATATTGTAAGATAGGATAAAAACGTCTACTTGAAAATGGGAGTAAAATATGCTTCTCGCTTTCATTAACGGGCTAAGGAAGAACGCTTCCATTCTAGGGTTAATCTCCCCTTGGCCGTTATTCTTGATAACTTGATCAAAATTTGAGTAAACTCTGCCGTTTGATTTGAAATGGGCCGAAAATCAACTGTTAACGGAAACTGTTCTAATGTAAAAACGGCACTAAAAGTCGTTTTTATCAAAATTGTTATAAATATTTTAGTAAATGATCGTAAATCGGTTTTGATAATATATCTATAGTTGGCATCGCGTTTGGGTCTCACCCAGGCGTCGTGAGTTCAATTCCTCCATTACGAGACAAGCAACATCCTCCGCTTGTGATGGTAGTAGGAGATTGTCAAATACTCTCAGGTTGTTACCAGGGAATATTTGTCTTTCTTTAAAAAATAATATAGCCATAACAACAACTCGAGTCTCTGAAACAATCTGGGTAATATTTACGGCCTCCGTGGTTGAGTGGTTACGATCCTCAGCTACGAACCGGCTAGGGCAAATAATTTTGGTTTTATTAATTTGTGTTATTTCACAATTTATTCAATTAAAAAAATATATTTGCGGAACGTTCCAGAGTGGTAGATACTTTCAGCATCACCCTGGTGAAAGACCACTATTCAAAATCGAAGTGTTGCGTGAAGTGGCTTTAGACGAGTTTGGTGACCAGATCTGAACAGTCAGGTACTTCCTCACCTTCCTCTTACCCATCTCCTTCCTTTCCCCACTATCTTCAGCTTCACAACATACTCCAATTGGGGATGCCATAGATTCACAGGATCCAGGCGGTTGGGATCAGATGGAACTCTTGTGCGGTAGTCACATAAAAAAAAATGTTTATATATAAAATCTCTTTATCGTTTTCACGTTCTTTATTTATTTATTCATAAATTTAAAAAACAAAAACATTAGCAACTCATCTCACTAGGACAATCTTGTGTTGAGTGAGATGAGCGGCTTTATAATTTTAATGAAACCATAAATAATAGTAACTAAATATACTTATGTAAATAGCAAAAAGTAAATAGTAATAAGTAAGTAATAATAAGTAAATAGTAATAAGTAATAATACGTGCATAGTAATAAGTAAGTAATAATAAGTAAATAGTAATAAGTAAGTAATAATATGTAAATAGTAGTAAGTAAGTAATAATAAGTAAATAGAAATAAGTAAGTAATGATAAGTAAATAGTAATAAGTAACTAATAATAAGTAAATAGTAATAAGTAAGTAATAATAAGTAAATAGTAATAAGTAAGTAATGATAAGTAAAAAATAATGATAATATCGAGCTTACATAAAGTTTCAACATTGATTATAACATAAAGGAAGGTTGATATTCTTTCAATAATCAATAACAATTAAAATTTATTTAGTCATAGGTAAAATACGAGTACAATACGAGTAAAATACGGTAAAATACTCGTATAAGCACCCACGTATAACTTGGATTTTTTAGAATTATTAGAATTTACCGGTAACATTTTCGACAGTTTTATTCTTAGTGCCTTTTCTACGTACGTAGCAATTTACTCTGTTCTGCAAAGTTCAATAAATTCCACTCGGGCGATAGACAAGCACGATAGATGCTTTCCCAATGAAAGCTTAGATGGAATGTGGAACCGGAGTAGGTAAATTTCGGAACGTGAGACAGTTGAACACATACGAGTTAAATTACGTTCACTTGCTTCAACATGTTTAAAAACTTTTCCAAGTTGAACGTGAGCATTTAAAGTGGCGCCTTGTTTTTTTTTTCTAGTCTTTTACGGCAATTGATTTCACTCTTATTTATTTTTTCCTCCAAAGAAGTATTTCATGGCAATTGAATGTTATTTCTCTATTTTTCCCCCAAAAGTTTTCGTGACAATCGCACGTGCACTCTTATGTCGTTATTTTATAACCCCCTTAATATTAGTAATGCTGTTAAATCAAATTTAGTAATGCTGTTTTTTTACAGTAACTCCCTGACCCTGAGGTAAATAATTTCCCTGCTGTGTGGAGGGTCTATTAGAGGATAGGAAGGAGTGAACTCATCTTGAAGGATGGAGGAAACATAGGGGTCGGCAGATCATTCCAAAGTCGAGCTGTTGAACACAAGAACGCGTCGGAGAAGCGATCCGTTCTCATGTGACAAATGTCAACCGTGTGCAATATTGGGCGCGTGATTTGCGTGTTTCCTGACTTTGCACCGGTGCCGAAGCGATCAATGACGCTAGTACCTCAGGGCATCTTTCATTAAAATACCAAAGGACAGAATTCCCACATGACAACTGTGCTCCAAGGATTGCAGTTCGTTTGTTAATATAGGCGAATCTATCAATCGGACCGCCCGTTTTTGCACAGAGTCAAAGTTTTTTTTTCAGATATTTTAGGGCTCCCGACCAGAGGTGGCTGTCAAATTATACAGTGAGGCACACTTGCGATTTGTACAGGGTCAATAGTTGTGTACTATTGAAGTATCTGTGGGCTCTGTACAATACGCCAAGCTTCTGAGATCTATTATTAAGTTCTGCAAGCATTTTTAGTTTTTATTATTTTGACAGCTGTTTCGGCGTTCAAGGCCATTTTCAAACTGTGGTTAATCCATTTGCGACTACTTACTTATATGATTTTATTTGTTCCCACCCAATTCTAATTTGGACAGCGTTTCAAATTATTTTTACCGGTAAAACCGAGTTAGTAATTAAATAGTTAGTAAATAAATTATCTATTCTGTCAGACACTTTCATTTTCTTAATTGATTTATTAAAATGTGTTATATTGTTATGGTAGTGTGAACATACTGAGAAGTGGTGAATAAATGATTTTTCTTACTTTGTTAATAAATTTTACATTAGGATCATTCGTTCGTTTATTAATATCCAATTGTTCAAGTAAATTTATTCTATGTTTCATATGTAAGTATCTAGGCTCGTTGTTGTGAAGCGGGACGTGATTATTCACTCTTATATTATTAAATGACAACTATTGATATTCATTAAATTTCTAAACAAATTTAATAGAGTTCTACGAATTAAACACTTAATAGTTAATTTTTTAAACTTTATTGAATATTTATATCACTTATAAATGATACAATAATATTTTAACGCCACTGGGAAAATTTTGATTTGTAATTTTTTCATAACTCACGGTAGTGATGAACGACATGGACGTATTCCGGGGAAATCATAAATCAAATTCGAGGTTTTAATTGATTCAAATTCATTAGAACGAATTTTTAATAGGAAACATATTTCCATACATTTATACGTTTAGTACATACTAAATGATTGAAACCTGAATGTATCTGATTTTTGGCCATCAATATATTTTTATTGTCTTTAAAACTTAAAACGAATATGATTAAAAAAATCATATGCATCAATCGGTCGATTCGAAACATCATTCAATTGTTAAAAAATGTTTCGAAAGCCAATATTATTTACTTTTCGTAATTATTACCATCACTAATGCAGAGCGCTTGGATCAGCCGTCTTGGCGCTATTTTAAATTGCTTTATCAAGAGAACCGACCCACTGCAGTAAAACTTTAAAATTATGGATTTAAAACTACAATTTAGTCTTCCATTTGTTTGCCTTTGTTACCACTCGAGTTTCATTGAAGCCATTTACTATGGAGGCAGCGTCGACGGCAGGCATATTTTTTGTGCAGATTCATTGCATAATAACAAGAAAACGCTTTCTGTCTTATGCATAAATAAAAAATAAAAATAATAATAAACACATAGACGAATTTAAAAAAAAAATTCCGTGCTTTTATTGATCTACAAGAAACAAATGACCGAGTTGACAGAAAAGAGTTATGCAAGGTGTTGTCCAAGTGTGGAGTGAGTACGAATCTCATGCAGGCAATCGCGTCCCTGTACGAGGGAAGCGTTGGATGTGTTACGGTGAAATGTGGTTTTAGGGGGTGGTTTGATATCACAAAAGGTGAAGACCGCATAATGTTACCGTGGTTATTCAATTTATACATATAGACGACCTCCATGGTCGAGGGGTAAGGCTCTCGACTGCGAATCCGAAGGTCGGGGGTTCAAATCCCGGCGTGCGCAAGTAAATTTAATTTAATTAATTTGCGTTGTTTCACAATTAATTCATTTAAAAATAATAATAATAATAATCGGATGATTTTTATATCGCCGTTTTTGTGAAAAATCACCTCAAGGGCGCTGTACAAATATTACTTCCTATTCTTATATTACATCTATTCTACGAATTTGTTTGTTTTTTTTTTTTACATTTATTTTCTATTTTTGGACAGGCTATCATTACACATTATTTATTTATAAACCATATAAAGAGATGCAGTTAAATTATCAAAACTAAATACGGCTTGGTCTAAGTTTTCATATATGTTCAATTGAAAAAAAGAAGATAACTGTATTTATTCCTTACGATATATTGCAAGACGCTAATTCAAATGATAGAGTGATTGTTTCCATTATATTCAAGAATGTATTTAAGCTAAGACAAAGAACTATTATCCATATATTTGTAGGATAAATAACACAGAATACTCCGGGGGGACTGATCCATGATCCAAAATCTTCTTTGTCTTGGTGACGCCCCTGAGCGGCGTGACGGGACGGTTGGTGTTGGTCTGCACGTATGCCAGGTGGCGCTTGTCGGCCGGATTCAGGAACTGGAAGGAGCACTTCAGCGTGTCATCCGTGTGTAGTATTTTTGCGCACGTTCCAGAGTGGAAGATACTCTCAGTATCGCCCAGGTGAAAGACCGCCATTCAGAATTGAAAGGTTGCTTGAAATGGCTTTTAGCCGTGTTTAGTGACCAGATCTGAATAGCCAGGTATTCCCCACCTTTCTCTTCCCTTTCTCTTTCCCCTCCCCCAATATCTTCAGTCTAACAACATTCCCCAATTGAGGATGCCATAGTCTCACTGGCTCCAGACGGTTGGGAGCAGTTGGGACTCTTGTGCGGTATTCATATAAAAAATACCTTTATTCAATAATTGAAAGAGGTGGGCTTGGGCGCGAAAATGAGGAATTTTAAAGTTTGTTGCCTGTTGCCTGCAGTGTGTAACATCTAGTCTCTCGTATCTAGGACGAACGAAGTATTTATGAAGAATGAGTTAATCGTGAATGTAGTCTAAAGTCATGGTGTTTGTAAGAGAGAGCACGAAAACAGTATGCAATATACTTGTGATTGATCAATACTCAGATCAGGTGGATGAGTTTGTGTATTTGAGAAGTATGTTTACGAGAGACGGAAAAGCTGATGAGGGATATTGAAAGAAAGGGTAATTGCAGGAAAACCCATTAATGGAGGACTGAAAGGAATGATAATAATAATTCGATCACTTCTATAGCGCTGTTTTCGTGGGAACATAGCATCAAGGACGCATTACAAATAATGTACAAATAATGTATCAGATAGAATTGTAACGAATACCTTAGAGATAAAATTTATTACTAAAGACTTACAAGTAAGATTTATAACTAGTGACTTACAACTGAGGCTTACAGCAAGTAACTAAATACTGAAATATATAATTAGTGACTTACATCTAAGACTTACAGCTAGCGACTTACAACTAGTGACTTAAAACTAATTCATATTTATGACCAAGTACATATTTTATACACAATAATGCAATATGACTTTGCTATGGCTTAATCTTTCTCGTTCCAAAATCCCGTTTAAATGTAACAACACCAGGACGACCATTTCAAACACTCGCTTGTACCTAGATTACATGAAGTTAGTAATAGATAAGTTAGTGAGAGTAACATATGTAGCTGATCTATTTAACTGTACGGAAGGTAAGTATAAGATGGCTATACTATTATATCTTTTCAATCAATATTAATATAACTTAAGTTTACTATATGTTTTACATGTAGGTATATCTTTTACTTTTATATCTTCTATGAACTTTTATTCTTTATATACTCTGATGTCATTGTACGACCTAATGCCACATTTGATAGTTACCCTTTTAAATTATTTCTGCTATATTCTTAAGCTTGTAGTTAACTGTGACATGAAATTATTGTTTATGGTATATTTATACCGTTGATATTAAATAAATAAATAAAAACTAGAATCTTACAATGTTATGATTATTGCCCGTGCCGTCAGTGGAACACCATACAAAAGTAGAAGCGCAAGAAATGTTGTTGTATTATAGAAGATAATCAAGGAGAAAGCAAATAGATGTTTAAGTAAATCCCTTGGACTGATTAATCAAAAACACCACTAAAGCAATGCAGTCGTTGTTCTGGATACGATAATTTAAATTATTAAAACATTTTTTAATTATTAATTATTTTTATTGAGATTTAAAAAACCTCATTGTAATATTTAAACACTGAAGAAAATAATATTAACATAACCTAAATGAAAGATGAAACCGGTCAAAAGGACAGAAACTAAAAAGATTTCTGTCGCATCTGGGACTCGAACCCAGGTCCTCTGCCTATCCGGGGCAACGCTCAACCGACTTAGCCAATGAGACCAGTTTACTTTGTGTCATCTTCATCAATATCATATCTCAAATTCAAGATTTGTGAATATGATTTTCCATTTTTAATCTCATATTTATTGGCAGCTATTTTTATGATGTTTACAAAGTTCTACCCGAACTCAATTGTAAACTTAAACGGTGTCTCGAATTACAATCCGACTTTTTATTTATATGAGACCCCAGATGCGACTGAAATCTTTTTAGTTTCTGTCCTTTTGTCCAGTTTCAACTTTCATTTATATTATGTTAATTTTATTTTCTTCAACGATTAAATATTAAAACATTGTCCAAAGAAGAGAAGCTGGCAGTACACAAAGGAGTGCTGATACCAATCCAGGCATGGAACTGGCTGAGGAAGGATGATATTAGACTGGGCAGTGTAGACATGATATCTCTGGGGTGAATTTGTGATAAACTTATGTGACATGGTCGAAGTAATATTTATAATGTAAAATATAAATTTTATTTATTTAAGAACACCAGAATATTGCGTAAAAATTTGCGCAATTTAATTAAATCACGAAATTCGTAATATCGCAAACGCGAAATATCAGGTCTCTTACAATACAGAATCAAAATCATTATTAAACAGAACTAAAATGTACGTCTTATTAATGATGTTAATGCAATTTGCGTAGCTTTAAAACTGTGTCGTTTGCAAAAAATACAAATATTCTCAACAGGCGCCATACGTCCTAAAAGCTATTATATCTTTTAGGCTTAGTTAGAGTTTTGATCATTGATCATTCATTGATCATTGATCTCCGATCTCCGAAGAAAAGATTTGATCTTTGGTCTTTAATCTTTGATCTTTGATCGTTGATCTTATATTATAACCACTTTTCAAAAGCATCTTAAGTCAGGATGGTTATAACACATACGAGTGTAAAGGAAAAATACATTAAAGATTGGACTAATGACATGACAATTCAAATCACCGATTACGATATGAGGGTGGTCGAAGATTACATGCACAATGGATCTAAAGTGGCGACACTTTGCCATGGTAACATTGTTAATAAATGAATTAATAACTACTTTGTAATCATCACTTTATTGATATATACATATCAACATGTTTCGAAAGCGATGCTGTCCTCATCAGGAAAAGTGTTAATAATAAATTAAATATAAAGGAAAAATACATTAAAGATTGGACTAATTACACGACAATTCAAATCACCGATTACGATATGAGGGTGGTCGAAGATTACATGCATTATGGATCTAAAGTGGCGACACTTTGCCATGGTAACATTGTTAATAAATGAATTAATAACTACTTTGTAATCATCACTTTATTAATATATACATATCAACATGTTTCGAAAGCGATGCTGTCCTCATCAGGAAAAGTGTTAATAATAAATTAAATATAAAGGAAAAATACATTAAAGATTGGACTAATTACACGACAATTCAAATCACCGATTACGATATGAGGGTGGTCGAAGATTACATGCACAATGGATCTAAAGTGGCGACACTTTACCATTTATGATATGCAAAAATGAATGAATTCCAATACATTCTTGCACTTTTTCCATTTTTTACATCATGTACTTTTTGAAGCATTCTTCTATTCACGTTTGAACATTAAATCTACACAAAATTTTAATAAAACTATTCGCTTTCACTGCTTGAAGAAAATTCATATTTATCAGTTTCCTTTCCAGTGATTTTCCAAGAGTCTTTGGTTGCATCATATTTTTATCATTTCATCTATGTAATACGCTGGCGGTATTTCGGGTTCCCACGGAAAAATCAAGTGCTTGCATGATATAGGTATCGGAAATGCTTGTTCATAGGAATGGAAATGCACCTGTAGAGATATGAACTATAAAGAACATCGCATTCAATCAGATTAGGGTTTGGACCAAGTATTCGTCGTACGACATACTTTCAGGCAGGTATATAAGAACATGTTCGCATAGAATTCTGGTTGATTTGTTGTTCGCGAAAGCTTTTGCAGTAAAAATATTTTGACCTACCAAAATTCGATCACTTTTCTGAATACTGTGTTATTACATTGGCCTCCGACCAAACGACGCAAGATGGCACTTATATTCTCCGTAGTACCCTATCAACATAAAGGCACGTGCTTATTTGACCGTTAGTTTTTTTTTTTTTTTTTTGTATAAGGCAATTCACCCTAAGGAGAGTGCTATGTGCCATTAAAATTAAGAAAATGTTTGTATTTTTATGTAAAATCTATAAGAGAATAGGAGATCTCAAATATTGAAGTCATTCAAGTCTATGAACTTATATAGAACTGAGAAAATGCGAGAATTATTGAGAGACAGTAAATATGGGATATTAAGGGGAGATTGGTGGGTGATTTTAAGAAGTAAACGATAAATGCCTTTGAAGGACGAACGATTTTTACAATTAAAGAATACATGGTCAAGGGTCTCATTTTCCACGCCGCACTGGCAGAGGGGACTATCTAGGACATGGATTTTAAACAAATGTGATGCTATAGAACAGTGACCAATTCTCATTCTTGAGATACAGGAAATAAATCTTTTGGATTTTTTCTTGCCGTGGAACCAAGGTTTATATGGGATGTGGTTTTGTATTCCAGCGTAAAAAGCACCAGTTCGGGTTTTCGAATTAGCCCAATTTTCTTCCCAGGAGTGAATCATGTTGGATTTAAGAGTAGGGATGACGTCAGAGATAGGAATTCTAAAATCTAAGGGATAAGAGCCGGAAATTGTTCCAAGTTTAGCGAGAGAATCGGCTTTCTCGTTACCCTCAATTCCTAAATGCCCAGGGACCCAAACCAATATTGTCTCGAAATTTGAATCATTTAATGATTTGAAGGTGTTTTTTATATTACAAATAATATAGTCTTCTGGATAATGGTTGATATTTGAGGAAATTTTTAATACTGCGCTTAGAGAGTCAGTGCACAGTAAGGCTCGACGGATATTGAGACGCTGGATTTGAATTAAAGCTTGTTCAATTTCGAAGCATTCTGCAGTAAAAATAGAAATTTCTTTAGGTAATTTATAAGACAGATCTAAATTGAATTCGGGAATATGAACCGCAGCTCCACAATCTTTGTTATCAGACTTAGAACCATCTGTATAAATAAGTGAAAAACCAGGGAACTTGGAAGATATAATGTTTTTAAAATTTTCCTCAACGTTTTGATTAGATGAAGTTAAAATGTTAGTCCGAAAGTCAGAAGTTATTACGGAGGGGAAAAAATTGATAGAATCATATGGGATAGTGAAGATGGGGAGGATAGGATCTTTTTGTAGATTTTGGAGGGAAGAAGACAGTGATTTGTATGAAAGAAAACTTTTTAGAAGGAGAGGAAATCGATTATTATCTGTCAATCTTTTGCCGTTGTTTAAATTATTGAACAAATGATCAAGGCTTTGTTCTAAAGAATGACGCGATATAGAAAAAGATTTCAAAATATATTTATCAGCCAGAAATTGTCTTCTCAAAAATAAGGGGGGATCAACACATTCTACCTGGAGAGAATTAATTGGAGAAGATTTCATCGCTCCAATAATCATTCTGAGTGCTTTGGATTGAATTCTTTCAAGTTTTTTATCCAAATATTTAGGGAGAGGATCGAAAAGAAATGTACCATAATCCAAATGGCTTCGCACTAGGGAACTATACATTAATTTAAGAGTAGTAGGATGAGATCCCCACCACACTCTGGAAACAGCACGCATCATATTAAGCCCTTTTTCACACTTAGCCGAAATATTCTGAATATGTGGGAGCCAGGAAAGTTTGTGATCTAAAAGTATCCCAAGAAATTTAATTTGCTTAACGATTTGGAGAGGGATATTATCAAAACAGACCGAAAAAGGGGGTATTTTTCTTTTGCGCGTAAAAGCCACTACCTTTGTTTTAGAGGTAGCTAAATTCATTCCATTTGTCAACAACCACTCTTTAATATTATGTAAAGCCAAATTTAATTCCTTAACAGCGTGGGTTAGATTTTTGTGAGTTAAATATATGAGGAAATCATCAGCAAAATAAAGTCGTTTGATAGAAGAAGGGATTACAATGTCTAAATCACTTATATAAATATTAAATAATAATGGACTGATTACGGACCCCTGAGGTAACCCTTTCCATATTTTGCGATTTATTGTTTTTGAGGAAAAATGGATAATAATGGATCTGTCAGTTAGCAAATTAATAATAAATTGAACTAATTTTAAGGGAATTTTAATTTTTATTAATTTTTCTTTCAATACATTAATTAATACATCGTCGTAAGCTGACGAAAGATCAAGGAATGTGGCCAGAGTAAGGGACTGAGAAATACGGATGTCTGTTGTCAACACACTTAAATTGTCCATGGTTGATTTCTTTTTCCGGAACCCATATTGATTTGGAGAGATAATTCCTTGATTTTCAACAAACCATTCCAATCTGTTCTTTATCAAATGTTCTGCTACTTTCGTTAAACATGACGAAAGAGCAATAGGACGATAAGATGAGATTTCGGATGGATTTTTCCCTGGTTTTAAAATCGGAAGGATTTTTTGAACTTTCCAGACTTCCGGAATAAATCCTGTTTCGAACATGTAATTAACTAGGGATAAAAAATATTCAATCGACATGTCTGAGAATGCTTTAATGCAGCTATATATTATTCCATCGGGGCCAGGAGAAGAGTCTGTAAGGGAAGTGATTACTTGTTTTAATTCACTTATAGAGAAAGGAGAGTCGAACCAGCTAGAGTGGGATGGATAAGAAATAAAAGAAGGCATTTCGTCACATCTGGCAACTGATGGAGGAGCTATCTTATAAGCGAAATCTTTAATAATTTCTTCTGGAATGTGTTTGGAACGCTGCGGAGCAT
The DNA here is from genome assembly GCA_022606495.2 of Halesus radiatus. Taxonomy (NCBI): domain Eukaryota; kingdom Metazoa; phylum Arthropoda; class Insecta; order Trichoptera; family Limnephilidae; genus Halesus; species Halesus radiatus. The sequence goes on along the minus strand of JAHDVE020003333.1, from coordinate 2,300 downwards.
ATGAAGAACCGAATTTTTTTAAATTCGACCATACAGATGACTGGGAAGATTCAGGAGACAAGTTTTCACAGAACTTTCGCCATCCAGACCGCTTTTTATTTTTCAAAATACGTTTGGCTTCTGCCTGTGAGCGTTTAACAGAAAGGAAATTTTCGAGGGACATACATTTACGGAAAATGGAAATTGCTTCTTTTCTGGAGTTAACGACAGCAGTGCATTCTTCATCCCACCATGGAGTCGAATGTTTTATTTTAATGTTAACATTGCGTTTTTGCAGTGTTTTTTCTGCAGCTTTTATTACTATGTTAGGAAACAATTCACACTGTAAACTGATGTTAGCAAGGGAGGACTTAGCTGATTGAACAATGGAGTCTAATTCTAAAGAAAAATTTCTCCAATTCGCGTCTTTCGTTTTAAATTTAAAGTTATTGTTTGCCAAAAAGGAATGAGAGGTCGTTAGATGGTGGAAGGTAATTATTATAGGGAAATGGTCACTGGAAAGGGGATCTTTAAGAATGTTCCAAGAACATTTGGGTATCACCGAAGATGAGCAAAGAGATAAATCCACCGCACTTTTCCTATGTTGCGGGGCAGTGAAACGAGTTGGGGACCCGTCGTTTAAAATACATAGATTATAGGTATCCATGAAATCTAATAGATTACGGCCAGAACAGTTTGTTAATTCACTACCCCAAGAGGGAGAATGGGCGTTAAAGTCACCAAGTAACATATACGGTAGACGAATCTGAGATATAAATGATGTCCACTCGTTTTCAACAAAAGTTATAGAGGGAGGGATATATATTGATAATATTGTAATATCATATACAACAGCTGCTACTATTTGAAAATTGTTGGAGAGAGTGTGGAAAATTATTTCTTTAAAAGGGATAGAGTTATGGATAATAAGAGCAGTGCCACCTTTGCCATCCAGTCTATCATGTCTAAGACAATGATAACCAGGGATCTTAAATTGATACGAGGGTTTTAACCACGTTTCGGAGATGGCAGCAACTGAAATGTCATGTTCATCAAGTAACTGTACAAGTTCAATTTTGTTGGAGAATAGACTTCTACTATTCCACTGAAGAATTTTGTTCAGTTTCGGATACATTGGGAAGACAAGAGAGTAGAGATTTAATATAATCAGCAGCGTTGGACGGTACATTATTGTTATTTGAAAGAATAGTAATTAAGAGGGTAATTAAAGTTTGAATAAAAGAGGAATTTTCAATCATGACTTTAGGGAAAATATCGTTAGAGGGACAATTTTTTAAGGCATTCCCATTGGGAACCTGAGATTTATTATTCCCATTCGGGTTAAGTAAAAGATCATCATGTTGTTTTTTATCAAAAGAAGGAATAAATTTAGGTTTGGATTTTATTGGCTTAAAAATCGTTTCCCTGTGGGAAGATGATAGAGGAGATTTAGGGGAGGAAAAATGAAAAGGAGAAGGGTTGGACGTTATCTCTGCAAAAGATTTTTTTGTAGGAGGGAATAATTGAGACGCCTGAAAATAGGAAATGTTTTCTGAAGCCATTGATTGCTTGATATTTCTCTGTCTAGATAACTCTGGACAGGCCACACTAACAGCGGTATGGTTGCCCTTACAATTAATGCAAATTGGGTTTTTTGTTGTATTTTGGCATTGTTCAAAAGAGTGATCCTCACCGCAATGGAAGCAGCGAGGAGAGGAACAACAAATTAGTTTTGAGTGACCAAATCGGCAACAGTTGAAACATTGGATTGTCGGGAATCTGTATACTTCAACGGGAAGAGCGTTATAATAAATAAATACTCGTAAAGTGGTATGGGATGGTAAAGTTTGACCTTCGAAAGTAATAACAACGGATTGAGAAGGTTTCCATATAGTGGTTCCAGTAGATGTATCCTTGAAATTCAAACGACGTACTTTTAAAACTTTAGGAGTTCCTTGGGAATCATTAAGAGCATCAACTATTTCCGTTTCTGAGAGGTCGCTCGGAATACCTCTTACTCGGCCCATTCTGGTTAAATTGAAAGAAGTAATGAAAGATTTGAATTTATTATTTGATAGCGAACCTATTTTTTTAACGAAATCATTAGCTAATGAGGCCGATTTAAACTCTATGGATAGTTTGTATCGGCCTTCCGGTTTGATTGATCCATTTATAATACCAAGGTTATTATGTTTTGAGCTAAAAATAAATTTACCGAAATCCAGGGGATGAATTATTTTTCCCTGTTCAGTCCTTTGGACATTGACAATGAAAGGGGCTGATGCGTTAAGAGAATATGTTAATTCAATAGATTTTTCGAC
>JAHDVE020003332.1:0-32537 GCA_022606495.2 Halesus radiatus | reverse complement strand
AAATGAGATCTCTGAGACGAATGTGTGGTAAAACCATGTATGATCGTGTAGATTCGTAAAGAATGCAAGGCTGATGTAAGCGTAGTGAGAGCAAGATTAAGAAAGGGACGCTTAGATGGTTTGGGCATGTAGAGCGAATGAATGAAGAAAGGAGTGTAAGGAGAATATATGACGCTAATGTGAATGGAAGAATCCGGGGACGTCCAAGGAAGACGTGGCACGATCAAGTGAATCAAATACTTGAGACGGGCCATGTCAGAAGTCGGAATAACAGTAGAGAATGTATGAGACGTTGTATGAAAGTGAATGAAGCAAGAAGTGTATGCCAAGATCGAGTTGTTTGGCGGTCCTTCCTCTCTGCCTACCCCTGCGGTGAAACGGCGTGATGGTTAGTTAGTTAGTAAATTTAATTACTCGTATGTATTATTATTATTAAATTCTAAATAAAAGAAATAAATAAAGCCATTTCAAGCAACATTTTAATTCTGAATGGTTGTTTTTTACTGGGGTGATACTGACAGATCTTCCACTTTGAAACAATGCATTCATTAAATTAAATTTATTTGCGCACACCAGGAATTGAAGCCGTGTATTTTGAAATAAAAATAATAATAACGATTTAATTAAATGTAAAATTATAAAGTAAACACAAAAATAATGAATATGAAATATGGAAAGGAAAACTTATTTTCTTCTATCACCATCAGCATTTGTTTAAAATTGTGAAATGTCGATAGTCGATTTCGATACGTACTGTGGGCACATCACTAACTTTAACGGTGGCGGCCATTGTGTCCATCTTAACTGGCTCCGATGGCGTACGTCAAAATAAACTTTAAAAAATCATTAATAATAGATTTCGTAATCTAATTTAGTACTAATTGGTGAAATGATATTCCATTTGTTTTGAAATTCACTCTGCCGGCCGTATTTTTACAAAGTTGCACTGAAGAAGACGGCATTTTGAATAAAACCAGCACAAATAACACGCTTCGGCTACAGAAATGCAAATATGAGCGGTTTTTTGCAAATTAAAAATGACTCATGATAAAGCGTCGTTCGGCCGTCGGTAGGGTGCTTCTAACAGCATATCTCTTTATATTCCATGATCTGAGATTACAATAAACCAAGACAGTCTGGAACCCTATTCGCTTGATGCAGTAGTGTAGCATGTTGTTGTAAGCATTATCATCCATTTTGGATCAGTGGTTTGTTTTTGACAACTGGAAAGGTTAGTCACGTTTTTGTGTGTTCTTCGATTTTTTACTTTAGGTTCGTTTTCTGAGGCATCATCAGTCCGATTGAAGTGAAATTTTAGATTTGCTTTATTTTCTATGTCCTCATCAGTTTTTCTTCAAAAAATCAAAAAAATTGATTCTTTTTAGAAAAAAATTGTTAATAATTGTTAATCCTATGGTGGAATTTCCTAGTTTTGGTCGGAACTTGATTGCCGTTTTCTGGGGCTTCATCAGTCCGATTGAAGTGAAATTTTAGGTTTGCTTTGTTTTCTATGCCCTTATCAGAATTTCTTCAAAAAATCCAAAAAATCGATGTTTTTTGATTTTTTACAAATTTTTTTTTAGTAAAAAAACGAAGAAAAAACAAAACGTGACTAACCTTTCCAGTTGTCAAAAACAAACCACTGATCCAAAATGGCTGATAATGCTAACATATGATAAACATATGTGTACCAACATAACAAAAAAAAAACGATAATCGAATGTACACAGCCCGCGAAAATTTAAAATTCACCTTTTATTTTGAACACACCTCGTATATATTAATTTAAATGAATTAATTGTGAAACAATACACATTAATTAAATAAAATTTACTCGCGCACGCCGTTATTTGAACCCGCGACCTTCGGATTCGTAGTCGAGAGCCCTACCCCTCGACCATGGAGGCCGTCAAATTACTTTAAATAGTTTGGTGGAATAAATAATGGTACCTTGTCAGTAGTAAAAAACCATTTTTTGTTTAACGATAACGAATGTTCCAGAAAAAACATAATAATTAATGTAGGGTGGGTAGCGGAATTAATGATGATGATTGTAAGTATAGCTGTTGGCACGGAGTTCCTAAATTCAGAAGTCGAGAGGCTAATTCAAACCATCTCGAAGATCGCCATACTGAAGCAAAAAGGCAATACTTATTGGATGGTATTAGAACGATTTTAAATGCTCGGTAGATTGATCATTAATGCAAGAACAGAAATCGCCAATGTTGCATTCGCATATAAGTCATTGTCTTTTATCACTTTTGTACCCAGTGTGGAAATATGTCATTTGGTGCAAGGTTTTGTGAATTGGATGCCTTGCTAATAGATTTTTCATCGATTTATCTACATCGTTGCTAGTATGTCACGATGGCTTTATATTTAATTTAGTCATTAGGTACATTTATCGTTCATTGTCATTATATAAAAACTAAATTTAATTGCAGATCCAAAAATACGAATCAATTTGAATGGATTCTTAAACCTATTGCTGGAAAAGAAGCCGAGTTATATAATAAAAATAATAATAATAAATGGATTATTTCTATAGCACCGTTTTCATGAGAAAATCACCTTAAAGGCGCTTTACAACATAATTTATCTAACCTATACCTTCTTACTTAGACTTATATCTAATAATTTACAAATTGCCAGAGTAGTGAAGTTGGACTTTTCCCTTCTGTACTCCGTGGCAGCTGTCGTCATGTCTTACATGATCATTTTCTACCAATTTAATAATACGAATAAATAAAACTTGGGGCGCACAAGTGGTATGCTCATCAGCAAATATCAAGGTTGTTGTTAATATCGACTTGAATGTTTTTATTTGATATACCGGAAAAACTTAAATTGTTTGACGAACCTCAAAAAAAATGGCCCTGCAGTTGTCAAGTAACATTGATAAAAAATAATTTAAAAGTAATAATATAATACTTTTAGTATTCACAATAACAATAACTTTATTATTATTAAAGAACGTCGGGGGATCTTAACAAAATCAGTTTTGAAATAAATCCTAATCCGCCTCAGCACAGAACCCCTATTGAGCAGGACTAACACTGTGAATTGTAATATTTTATTATTTACATAGAAAAATAAACGTATTGATACTAAATATAAAATTAAAATAAAATAAAACTGCTAAGGGGTAATGTCACCCTAACGTCCGGAAAAATAGCCTAATTCGTACATTTGTTTTAGGGTAATATAGCAAAGGAATATAAAACCTGATTATTAGCCTTTATTTTAGACACTTTTGTATATTAAAAAAATTTAAATATTTATTTTTTACAAATTGGCGACTACAGAGATTACCAAAGAAAGCTTGCCCTCACGGATAGGGGTCCGCGGCCGGAAAGACTTCTCTTCCAATTATTTACATGACATAAAATAACAAAAAAAAAATTAGTTCGTAAGGAAAACAAAAAAATTCAATTTGTTGTAAGATAGGCGTAAGTTAAATTTTTAGCAATGGATTTCGTGAAAAACTACAAAAGTTTACAACGAAACGTAAAATGCGTACGCAAGTTCCGATATAATTTAATTTAAAAGCTATAGTTAAAATTTCAAGTGAATTGATTTAAACGTTTGTAGACATTTTCAGCCAATTTGAAAATTTTGGTTTTGAGATTTTAGTATTACATGGAATTTTCCGAAAAAAATGTGTTTACCGCTAGTCTTCTATGCCGGCGCCATACAATAAACTGGCCTTCTGAGTTACGTTTCCTCCCATTCTAGACTCATACAGCGTCATGTCAGTCAGGGACCCATTCTTAAGCTGTTTGCAGCGAACACAAACCTCCACGTAGATATTATAATCTCGATCACAGAAAACCTTTCTCCTCTTGTAAAACTTATTGTGCCTTATTTCAAAGACTCTAAGGTATAATTTAAAAAAAAAAAACATTTCTCCGAAATCCTAGAGTGGCATTACCCATTAGAACTTGAATTCCGTTTTATCCTTTCTTATTTTTTTGAGGGTCACTGGCAGGTGCAAATATTGATATTTACTGAAAAAAATATTTCAACCTCAATAACAATTAGTAATATAAAAAAATTAAGACGCCTGACATTATCCTACTAATTGAATAATACCTAATTGTACTCACAATAAAGTGGTGTAACGAATTACGATTAATAGTCCACACACAGCACAGGGAAGAGCAAGTGTGCTAATACATCTTAATAAACAGGACAACTTTAAAATGATTTTTTCATCAGGAGTTTTGGTCAAATTTAGAATATGGTTGTCAAGGCTCTTTGGGTTTCAAACATTAAAACTGAGTGACAGATTTTCGAAAAACGAAACCCCTGCTCGGTATTACTCACTTTTACTCATCGCGCTGATAGTAATATTAGAGGGTCATCATATAACCATCGAAATATCTTATAGGGTATTTAAAACAGAAACTGAAATTGCGTCAGTAATATTATCCTTAGCAGGCGCCATAGCTGCAATATCAGCTATTCTATCGGACTCATTTATTCACGTTAGTGAAAAAGTTAATTTGTATAATAATTTTCGAAAGATTAATGATATTTTCTTGGAACAAAGATTCAACCTATCAACAGCACTCCGTCACACGAACAGTGTCTTTGTTATTTTAGTCATACATAAAGTTTTTCACTCAGCTTACATCATCTGCTCTACAGAGTTTGGCTTATTCGTAATTTACGTTATCTTACGAAAATTCGTTGTATCTTTGATGATTCTGCAAATTCTGGCAGAAATATGCACGTGTCAATCCCATATAAAATGCATCAGAAACAAGTTTCTTTCGTCCAATTTCCAACAACTCAGTGCCCAAAATGGAACCGATTTTGGAGTAACGAGCTTCAAATCGAAAGAACGCGAAGAGAAAAAAACACTGAAGGAAAACTACAATGCAGCTTCTGTTCAAGTTCTGATGAACGTATACGTCTTAATCAATGAGAATTTAAAGTTAATTTCAAAACGATTTAAATACGCGGTAACTATAATTTATTATGCGTTATTCAAAACCGAAAAAATCTTCTCGATAACACCCAACCACGATATGCATTTAATTTAATATTATTATAGAATTGTTCTCATCTTTCACTGTTTCAGGTACTATTTGCCATAATGACATCGGCCCTAGGTATAGTGTTGATTGGAAATCACATTGTTTCGGATAAGAAACTTCCGTTTTTGGTAAAATATTTATATCTAAAAGTATTTTTGAGTTCATGTTATTGACTTTAATGGTACCTAATACCAACGTAAATAATTTATGCTCTAGAATAATACCATCATCAACATAGGGTGGGCGGCGGAATTGTTGTGGTTCATGGGAGGTTTAGCAGTTGGCACGGAGTCGCTGAATTCAGAAGTCGAGGGGCTTATTCAAACCGTATCAAAGATCGCCACATTGGAGCAAAAAGGTAGCACTGACTTCTTCATTGGGTTGTGTTAGGTTGATTTTGAATGCTCGCTAGATTGATCATTAATGCCAGTACTAGAGTCGCATATGCCGTCATCGTATTCAAGTCCTTGTTTTTCTGTCTTTCCCCAACCTATCTTATTTAATTGTTTCTTTATCAATAATCACTGTCTAATTTAAATGCCACATTTCGATAGCACGTCATGGGAGTAAAATAAATCTTACAAAAGGTTTTTGTCTGGTGAAAACAGTCTCGATTCGAAGGGTAGCGTAGTCTATTCGATTTAATGATGTCACAATGGTTGTCACGATATATTTAATTCTTGACCAAAAAGAGCAAATGATTTGAATGGATTATTGAACCCATTGCTGGAAAGAAAGCCGAATATTTCCTTCCCAGGACTTCTTTTCATTATTTTCCTTGAAAATACCCTCCACACAGCATCCCCAAAGATGACATAGACCTTGAGGGAAATATTTCCTCAGGGCATCGAGTTAATGCAAATTTCAGAATAATTATTTAATTCCAGATCAAAAAGAACGAAATGATTTGAATGGATTCTTGAACCTATTGCTGGAAAGGAAGCCGAGTTATATGATTGCCGGAGTAGTGAAGTTGGACTTTTCCTATCTGTACTCCGTGGCGGCTGTCGTCACGTCTTACATGATCATTTTCTACCAATTTGATCATGCCAAGAACTAAAATTTAAGGTGTATACCCATTAGTGTTTTATGTATAAAAAAATGTACAGTATTTTGAAATACTTGATTTTGTACACTTAATATAAAATTTTCGGAATGTCCGCTATACGGGCTATATCAATAAAAATATTACATTATCGAAGAAGGCAATCACATCGTGGCTTCACATTATATTTAAATGAAATTTTCTTTTGTTATTAACCACTTTATTTGAATTTTTACATTGTCATATTTATTGTCATATTTGTCATACATTGTAATATTTATCATTGCTGTAATAAGTACAGATTTTCAGAATTTGCCGAACACTTAATTAATAATGATCTCAATAATTAATAAAGGTATAGTAATAGGTTTGCGCTTTCTGAGAAACGCGTGCGATCGCCTTATTCGCAAAACTGAAATACGTTCGAGAGTCCTGCGACCTGCATCTCGTTCTAAAATTGCAGAGTGCTGAAGCTGGCGGGGTATAGTGGGAGGGGTGTTCTGACTACTGTGGCAGTTTTAGTATTCTTCGCCATCGCAAGCCAGCAAATAAAATGGGAAAATAGGCGAGTGTAACAGAAATGGAGCATTTAGTTTCATGCCTAAATATTTGCATGAAGCAGACGAAAGGCCTCTTTTATTTAGTTCGTTAGGACACACGTGGATTGCAACCATTGTGACGAGCGCACGCCGCGGCCCAAGTTATATATACTAAGGCGGGATTGTTCGAACCTGACGCAAAAGATTACTCAAATTTCTTTTCAGCAAAATCTTATCTTCGTGTTTATGACTCTGCCCCGTCATTAAAAATAATTACTTTGAACTGTTTGCAGTATTTTAGCTAGGTTTAGTTTTAAATGTTAGAACGGGGTTAAAATATGAAGTTTAGCAATACATTAATTTGGCAAATCATGGTTACAGATTGAAATGACCCGACCTAAGCTATTTATCATTGACCTCGGCAGAAACGGCACTGAAATTCGCAGAAATGGCACAAAAAAGGCAATTTAAAACAACATCAAGTGTGAATGACAGAAGAAGCCGGGGAAGCTCGAAAAACACGACATGATCAAGTGAATCAAATACTCTAGTCGGGCCATGTCAAGAGTCAGAATAACGGAAGCCTCATAACATACTCCAATTGGGATGCCATAGTTTCACTGGCTCCAGAAGGTTGGGAGCAGTTGGGACTCTTGTGCGGTACTAACATAAATGAAAGTTAGGTACTCTAATCGTTAGAAACATGAACATTATATCCGAAACTTTTTTTCATAAATAACAAATTTGCTATTACGCGACTTAGCGGTAAGCGCATCGACTCCTACCCAGTTGATTATACCTACCTACCTAACTGAACGAATTATTTCATTCATATACATATAAATTCTAATCCACTATTATGGTACAAAAAACTATTACATTTAATTATCTACCAGTATTGTAGTAGTACAAAAAATAAATGATTTCTGGTAAAGGTTTCGTAAAAAGAGTATTGTCGCATTAATAATAATAATAATAAATGAATGAATAATCACAAATCACAAACCCGAGTATCTAGCAGATACACAATTGCTGTAGAAATACTCGTATGTATGTATTTGTTTGGCCGGCGGCTTACCCCCTGATCTATCTCCTACCTATATTCGGTTCCCGCTCGATTTGTACGAAAGCGACGCAGCTAAAAAAAATCGTGAGATTTACCTAGAATACGTCGCTTACTAAATTCGGATTTTGACACAAATTAAAATATTTTCAGCAGTCATTAAAATTTTATTGTATACTTCATCATATTCCTGAGGTAGGATGAGGGACATTTTTTGAAAAATAACATTTAATCACACATATTTGCGAAAGTTGCCTCTTAAAAATATGTATAACTTGTCATCTTTTATGGATAATGTTTTCTAAATTAAAATTTAAAAAGAAATAAAACACATATCATCCTTACTAGATATTTGCTATACATTTTGACTAAAAAAAATAATCCAAAATTAAGGTTTGTATGAAACAGGCAGCGCAGCCGTTCTTTTTAATAATTTAGAAGCATTACAAATAACGAAATCACCGAAAAATAATAATTGTTAAACATTACATCAGCAAATACAATTAACCAAAGTCTAATTCTAAAGTTGTTCCCTTTCTCCCAACGTGATCCCTCCCAACCCCCTCACCACCCCTCCCCGCCCCACCAGAACAGTGTCCCAATACCCACGCTGTACCGCCACCTCTCTGATGCTCTGATGATCTGCCCTCCTCTAATATGCTATCTCTGTATCTTTGTATTCTTCATATAAACGCGCATGCACTTTATTTAGTTTGTAAAAATATTGTACTGAAGATGGTTAAGATATAACCGAAAGTAGTTGATAATCTATAAATTCAATAAAGTGGTTGAAAGACAAAACAATTTTTAATTTACACGTATTACACTTATTTCGGTCCCGCGTTATTTTCGTTGTTAATTCTAAATAAATAGTGGTACGCGCTTGATAGGAAGTCGATTTCCACCGAAAGGCAATAAATGCTAAATTTCAATGTACATTTTATCATCTGATATACTGATGTTATGACGTCAAAAAAATAACATTACAATTGTTTTAGGTCCATTGGAAACACAATAACCTTCATTCCACTTTATCCTTTCTTAAAATTTTAAGGGATAACATGTGAGTTTGTGGACCTAAACATAATATGTATAATATGAGTGGCTGAAAAAACACGTCATAAAATATAACACTTAGTAACGTGTATTAATATTTGAGGACGCTTGAAACCTGACTAATTGGATTCATCACACTTTTTTAAAGTGGAGTAACGCATTACAAGAGTAGTAATAAAGTATTATCACAAATACTCGGATACTATTTGAAGGAGCAGGTGTTGTTACATTAAATATGTGAATTTGTGTATAAACACAATATGTGTAACATTATAACATTAATAACGTAATATACGTAGCTGAAAAAGTGTGTTAAAAAAATCAATTAGTAATATAAATATGTAAGGACACTTGCAATCTGACTAATTGAAATAATGACACTTTTAATAAAATGGTGTAACGCATTATAATAAAGTATTTTCGTAATTTCTCATTCAATATTGGAAGGAGTGGACGTGACAATACATTTCAAAATACGTGGATATATCGGACAACTTACTTAAAATGTATTTTTCATTGAGTATTTTGGTCACGTTTAGGATATGGCTGTATAGACTCTTTGGGTTTCAAACTTTAAAACTGAGTGACAGATTTGCTAAAATCGAAACGTATGGAATGGCGCGATATTACCCTCTGTTGCTCGTCGGGCTGATCGTAATATTGGAGGGTTGTAATTTAAGATTGACGATTGAGACATACAGAGTATTTGAAGGAGAAACCGAAGTTGCCTTATTAATTTTATCCTTAACAGATGCCATAGCTGCAACATTAAGCATCCTATCAGACTCATTTATCCACGCTAATGAAAAAGTTAATCTGTACAATAATTTTCAAAAGATTAATGACCTTTTCTTGGATGAAAGATTCAACTTATCAACAGTACTCCATCATACAAACAGTGTCTTTGCTACATTAGTCACACTTAAAGTTGTTCACTCGGCTTTCGTTTTTTGGACTTTAAAGTTGGGTATATATATATTATACATTACCTCAAGAACATTTATTTTATCTTTGATGACTCTGCAAATTCTGACAGAAATGTACACGTGTGAATCCCACATAAAATACATCAGAAACAAGATTGTTTGGTTTAACGGCCCCCAAATGAGTGCCCAAAATGGAATACATTTTAGAGCAACGATCCTTAGTTCGAACACAAGCGAAGAAAAATTAACACCGAAGGAAAAATATAATTCAGCAATAAAAGTTCAAATGAAAGTGTACGCTATAATTATTGAAAATTTAAAGCTAATATCAAAAATATTTAAATATGCGGTAACTATAATTTATTATGAATCAATTAAGATAGACAAAAATCTTTTATATATGCGTTTGAAAAACTATTTAAATTTTGAAAAAAATGTACTTAATTCCACTATTATAAATTATTGCAGATTATTTTTCTTCCTCTCTTTCAGTATTTACTTACAGTTTTGACATCGGCCATTGGTATGGTGTTGATCGGAAATAACACTGTTTCGGACAAGCAAACTCCGTTCACGGTAAAACAAACTTTTCAATTACTAACAGCCGTTCTCCCCAACTTTTCGAATGATCAATCTGAGCCACCTATCAGCCAAGTGTTTTGTTAAGTATTCGCTCTATTTGACTGTCTCCAAACATTTTTTATCTTTGAACTTCCTAAATTGTCTATGAAGGACTCGCCTACTTCTATGGAAAATATAATTGTACCCACACACGTTCATAGTCAATAAAATGACATCAAAGTAAAAACTTTCAATGTTAAATTAACATAGACGAGTTATTTTTCTATTTATTATGAATACGTATTATTTGTCTTAAATATTGTAATACAAACACCAACATTTTATATTTAAAAACGTATATGTTAAAAATAAAGTGTTAGCTTGACTTTTACTAAAATGCCGCGAAAACGGAAGTAGCCTTTTTTGACGTTTGTCTTTCGTGCGTTCTTTCAATTTTCAATCAATAATTGGCAATAATATTTTCATCGTCGCTGTCTTCATATTCGCTGTCCATACCCGCTATTGGTATTACATTTAAAATATCTTCATTTTCGCTCTGCATATATTTAAAATTGTCAATACACAATAGATACAAAAAATAGTTCGCGAAACGAATGACGTTTGACCATAGATATCTATGACATTTGTCGTTTACGCTGTCATTTGACACTCTGTTGACACTTTTTATAACTAGTTTTTTACTGAGGAGAACTCTAATCCACAAAAATCGATAATTTAAGATGACCGTAAGTTTGATTGAGAATTTCGTTGGGAAAGGCGAATTTGTGCATTTGAACAGTGCTGAGGCAAAATTTCGGCTCAGCAGATGCTCAGTAAGGTTGGGAAGAACGGCCGTAAGACTATCATAATGAACCTATCACAATGATTTACTTATTCGTGTACTGATCGAGTGAAAGGAAATGGACCTTTACCCAGAACGTTCTATTACGCAAAACTAACATTAGACTTATAATCAATGGGGAATATGAGGGTAGTCAGAAGTGTGCATTAATATGTTGGAAAATAAAAAAATAAATATATATATATATTTCAGAATAACATCATAATGGATACAGGGTGGATGGTGGAATTATGGTGGTTCATTGGAGGTATAGCCTTTGGCACGGAGTCCCTGAATTCAGAAGTCGAGAGGCTAATTCAAACAATCTCAAAGATTGTCCTGGAGCTAAAAGGTAACACTGACTTCTTAAAAGGGTTTAGTTTTAAATGATTAATTCTTTGTAACCTGATATTGGTAACCTGACAAACAAAATATGATAAAATACTAGGTTATGATAGGTTAGGTGAGAATAGTATTTTTCATAACTTTTCTTCAGGGCTCTGTTTTGTTTGGACATGAAATCCTACGAAATATACTCGAAGTCATCATTGTTCACAGTGGAACCCCCAATGCTGTTTGCGTATTTCAGAAAAATTCCGCATTTTAACCACCCTAAGCATTTTTTTACGTGTTGTAAGGTGTTGTCCCTTGGACGCTTTAGTATTAAGTCATTCATTTCATTGCCGGCACCCCGGGCGTTTATTGGCATAAAAATTAAACATTTACATGTACTTTACCCGTCTCACTAGACGATGTTCTGAGAAAGGTAGTTTCTCCACTGTTATTCAATTTCCGTCGTTTTATAGATAGTCCGATAGCTTTAACTTGATCTACTCATTAACTTAATTTTTGACATTCATTTTGGGAGGTGGGTATGGGTTCCGTTGCCCCGGAAACTATTCATTGAATAACCAATAGGTCATCACCTCAAGTGGTTCACTATGTCGGGTGACTGGGCAGGGGTGCCCGGGTGCATTAGGCGAGGTTTGTCTAGGTCTTGGCAACGGATGCATTTGCACATCAGCTGCGTGGTAGGCCGGGTCGGAAGAGGCCGGTTGAGGGAGACCCCTCGATCTCTCCAGCCGGACTCTATCGTCGTATCGACTTGTAACGCAGTCTGAGGAATGGATTAATATGTCCGTCACTTCTGGGCATACTGACCCCCTGATTCCTACCCACCTATCATACATTTTTCTTTCCCACAACATCCCCTCGTTCCTTTTTTTTTTAAATACTCTCCACACAGAATCCCTCAACATGAAATAGGTTTTTTAGGGAGATCATTTTCTTCATTTCTCCTGTGTCAAATTACTGTTTTTTAAAAAAATATTTTTTATTGTTTCACTAAGACGTTATAAATAATAATATTTGGATTACACCTCAAGGGCGCATATGTTATCTCGTTTAACTACTATTAAGCAGTTTGTCAATAGGATTTTCAATAACAATTCAATGATTACAGAATATCATTATATTAATTAAAAAAAAAAAAAAAAAAAATATATATATATACAAACATATTTATGTATATATTATTATTATTATTACTGACACATCTAACGAAAAGGATATATTATTATACCGCATGGTAGACATAATACAAATACAGATTGATATAAACGTCCAATATAAGGTTATTCTACTTAGGAGTCATTTTTTCAGCATGTACGAGTATCTGACTCTTATTGGCAATTCACATTTTTTATTATTGCTTGGTAACATGTTGAATATTTTAGGCCCGTTGTATTCCAGGGTTCGCTGTCTGTATTTATTATTATATTTTGTTTGATATTTTTGTTTTATATTATTATGTTTGTACATGCCTTAATTCTTTGTGATAGGTCCACAAAGAATTAAGGCAAGTATTGTGCTGATGTTCCACATTATTTTCATATTCAGAGTCCGATATATGCCGAATCAATATTCTAACTAACTAACTAACTAACCATCACCACAATAAGGCCTGCACCGGTAAAACGGTTAAATTCGGATACTACAATGAAATGTTTCACCTCTGTGAGAATATATATTTTTAAACTAATATTGCAACCATGGAATATTTGACCGATTGAATTTAGTTTAAATTAGATCTGTAAGAATATCCCCAAGAGGTTATTTCATACCGTTAAAGTTCATTCTGCGAGTGCTTACAGGAAGGAAACATTAAAATTCATTATGCTTATTTAATTCCAGACCAAAAAGAACGAAATGATTTGAATAGGTTTTTGACTCTATTGCTGGAAAGGAAGCCGAGTTACATGATTGTCACATGTATATACTAGTGTACCCATCATATTTTGGCGCTCTCGCAGCAGCCGGCAGCTTTTTATAAGCGCTCCAGTTTATCTGGGAAATATTGCTTAGTTCTTAATTTTTCCGGTGTTAAAGTAGCGTAAAATAACCACAATAATTTATAGGTTACATTTATAAAAATCATATAATTTTAGTGTGGCCGTTTCGGGCTTAAATCAAGTTTATAATAAAAAATCAAATAAAAACCCAAATATTTTAAGTTCAAATCTGTCGCGTCGTTCTAAACTTGTAATGGTCTAACCATCATCATTTTCTTTTAATAGAACCCTGGAAAATATTTTTTTTTATATGCATAACTTTCATGCTAGAAAAGCTTAAGGGAGCGACATCTATCGACTTGTGGAGAGTTTGATTACAGTGAATTATAATCCAATAATTTTTGATTCATAAAACTCGTTGCAACATAAAACCACGAGATGGCAGTGGGAAGAAGACGTTCCCTCTTATAAATAAACATCACAGGATTGGGTGAAATCAACGAAAAAGTTACCAATCAAACGAGCGTTTTACATAAACAACAATTAGTGGTGACAGGACAAAGGAAATATTAATTATTTATGTGAATCGAAAGGGTTCAGATCAACGGCCTATAATGTAAACATTTCACTAGCGGTCGAACAGGACGAGAATAGGTCGTGAACTTTAAAGGAAACAATGGGAAATGCAGAGATGAATAACCATTGAAAATGGAAGTAGGAAGTAAAAATAATACGCAAAATGTTAATTACAAATAAAAAAACTACAAAGTGATGATTTATCTTGCACGGGGAAAGGTGTGTTTGCATTAGAATTTAGACAGAAAGACGTGTCATGTAAGGCTAAGCGGAAAAACAACGAATTAGAGAAAATAATTCAGAGAACAATAGCTTCAGCAGATGAAAAAGGGAAGAAACAAGAATTATACAGTATGGAAACTTCGGCAAACTTAAGAGGCGATTTAGGCGAGACTAATGTGAAATAGGAGTACAATTTTCTAATTTCAGGAACGTAGATAATTACAAGGGAGTGAAACTAGGCTGATTTTAGGTGATAAAAGGTATTAATTGAGTAGATTCGGGACATCAGATATTATGAAAATGTAGATGAGAAATGTATCAATCAATTATAAAATTTAAA
The DNA here is from genome assembly GCA_022606495.2 of Halesus radiatus. Lineage (NCBI taxonomy): Eukaryota > Metazoa > Arthropoda > Insecta > Trichoptera > Limnephilidae > Halesus > Halesus radiatus. The sequence continues at coordinate 18,035 of JAHDVE020003332.1, read as the reverse complement.
CTGAAGGAATTCAATAGAAATATTGAGATATATGGACTACTACTTTGAATATAGTTCGATACATTTAGGTAAAATTTTGAGGTTGTCAATGACTAATGTAAACAAGGCGACAAGAATTGTTTATTTAAGCGACCAGATGAACATGAAACTCAGGTGATAAAGAGACAAACAAACAATTAAGTTTATACAGGGAAGATAGGAATATTTATTTAAGGAAAAGTAATAAAAAATAATGAGTTTTCGATAAACTCTGATTTATATCGGTTTTTTACAAAAGTAATGGTTATTACCCATAATAATGAGTAAGCTAATGTGATATTGAGTTAGAGTGGAATGGAGAAAGGGGAGTGGCCAGGAAAGAAGTGAACGAACTCATATCTACCAGGTTTGGGGTAGGTAAATCGCAGGTAAAAACGCCAATAAATTAATACATAAAATTATTAAAGGTAGTGAAAAATCAATTAAGGATGATATCAATCGACCCGGATGAAAGTATAAGCAGACGACAGGTACATGCAAAAGGTGTAATACAGCTAGACCAGGAAGAAGCAGTGCAACACATTGAAAAATCATTCTGGAAAGGTATATTTATTAACTCAGGCAGGTGAGGTGGGGAAGAAATTATAAAGTGTTTACACCAATATAATGATCAATTGAGAATTGCACGAAAATATGCGTTAATCGAATATTCACATGTTAGATCAGAGAAAAACCATGTTACCATCGGAAAATTCATAAATAAAAAGATATCGCATATCAAGATAACCAGGGACTAAGGGAATTTCTAAAATTGAACGATGTGAAGAAGGCGCTTCTTTAAATAAAATTCAATAATGACATAGTGGCTATGATTACGAGATACCCGAGTTCATAGGCGACCAAAGAATAAGCGATAGATAATATTTTCAGAAAAAAAAACATGAATCGAAATTTCCAATTCTATAATAAGGAACAGCAGGGCGATCTAGAGGAATGAACTAAATTCGATCCTGGCCGGAGTGAGGAAAAGTGATGGATTCAGAGGCGGGCCAGATTTTATCTAAATATTTACATTGAAGAATTACAGTCGAAATTAGTGTTACTTACATATAGGTTTACGAGTTGGTAAAGAACATAATGTAATGTAGGTATGGAATGGAGTTAAATCCTTTTGATTCTAAGCTAGGTATATAAGGAAATGTAATGAGAGAATAGGGGGATTAGTCGCGAAGTACGCCGGGCGAGGAAATAATTAAATTACGTGCTGACCGATATTAAGTAATTGTTTTGTTTTTGGACTTAGGAAGTTTCATTTTGATTTGTTTCTTACAATTAAATAAAGTTTTAAATAAATTCTTTTGAATAGTTGTTGAATTGATTCAATAATAGTTTGATTTAATTCAACAATAGTTTGATTTAATTCAATAATAGTTTGATAAATATTGAAGTTTCTAAAATTCATTATAATTAAGTTGATACTAAAAATTACTTCTGTGAATTAATTAAAATTGGTGGTTTTAAGTGAAATTATAATAATCGAAAGTGTTTATAAATAAAGTGTTTGAATCGAAGTCTTCTAAAATTCATTATATTTAAGTGAAGTGATATAAAAAAAGTGACCCAGTAAATAAAGTGTTTTGTGTTCGAATTAATATTGTATTAAAATAAATTCTCTTGTTGATCTAATTTTCTCAAAACTGTTAGAGCAATGTGATAATAATAATAATTTAATAAATATTGAAAATTTCTAAAATTAATAAAGTTATTTGTTTAAAGATTTTTAAAATTAGCTTCTGTGAATTAATTAAAATTGTTTAAATGAAATATGATTTAATTCATATTTTATGTTGAACTGAATTTATTACGAGTTTAAGAAAAATTAAATATAATTGCGTTTAAAATAATTTAGTGAAAGTTTAAAAACAGCTGAGTCTTAGTTTCACATAATTCATTTTTAATACTTAGTGTGGGATTAATTTCGTAAAAGAAAAATAATAAAGCTCTAAAATATTACCAAGCGTTCGGTTTACGGATTTAATTAATAGTTAGTAAAGAGAATTACGTGAGTACAAAGAATAAAATAGGAAAATAAAACAACAAAAATTAAATATTATCTAATAAAATTTGGATTTAGAGATCATTAAATTTGAAGAAATAGTACAAATCGGTAGATCACGAATTGAAATTAGGAAACACTAGATTGTATTAAGTAAATATTTCTAAATTAGATTAAACATACCAGGCAGGGAAGTCCAATATTTTCCCAAACCTCGTAATTGGCGTGTATAACCCGTCTGGAAAAATTATGAAATTTGTCGGGAGTTCAGGTGAGTCAACCATTTAATATAAAAGTTTTCAGGTTCTCCCGGGGAAGGCGAGGACGGAGACATGAATTATATTTCTAATGATTTATAAGTACATGTATTGTATATATGTGTATATATATATATGATTATATTTAATGTTTAATATATAGGTCAATACTATACGACCGTTATCTATCATGAGTAAATGTTTTGTATACTTGATCAAAGCCGTTCTAATCAAATAATTATGTTCAAATACATTTTGGGGTACCCGAGCGGTATGTCTAGCTCCATTAAATATTTTACGATAATCCTCTCTTTTCACATTGAATTATAATTAAACGAGTACTAAAGATAATTCAATTGTCTCACTCAATACCAGTACTTGAATTTAAATATTCAGAAATATAATTTTTACATAAATACATCTAGGTATTTATAATAATTTCCGTTAGATACTTACCTGTATAAACCTCTCTTTTCGCATTGAATTATAATTAAACTAGTACTATAGATAATTCAATTGTCTCACTCATTACCAGCACTTGACTTTTAAATATTCAAAAATACCTATTTTTTTTTCATAAATACATTTAAGTATTTATAAAAATTTCCGGTAGATACCTAAGCCTTTACTAAGAGTATATATGTGTGTATGGATATATATATATAAAGAAAGTGTATAATGTATCTATCAAATCTATATGGCCGTTATTTATTATATGTGTATTTATATACAACGTTTAATATGTATATATATAAAACCAATTATTATATTTATGTATATTTCCTATAAAAACAATTTATTTTATTAGTATATATTTTCCCTAACACTTAAATTCGAAAACTAACGTTACTAATTATAAACATCCCAAACGATTTTTATTAATTCAAAGATCGTTATCATTCTAAAACAAACCAATGAATCCTAATTGTTATGCTTCCTGACGGGGGTCTCTGACACTTAATAACTGTCGCATATCTCAATGACACACTTCCTCGACTGTTATTAAAACTAGGTCAACATTCCAAACCACACCCTCTTTTATCGAAGTATGTAGATACGTATAAGTATATATATATTCGAATTTCAGTACATCTTACGAAGAATAAGTACCTTAACAAACGTCGACATTTAATTGAAAAATAACTATCATCTTTTGCGATGAACTATCATCTTTTGCGATGAACTATCATCTTTTAGAAATCACGTATTTGTAGTTTGCGTACATAAATATTTTTATAGCGCCATTTTCGTAGAAAGATTCAATTCAAAGGCGCTCCACTCCCGTTCGAACATATTGATGAATTCAACAGAACAAACAAAAACCCACATTACTAGAAATGTCAAAATAAGCATAATCATTCGTCGACAATACGTTCCCAAGTTATGTTATAAAATTAATTTTATCTTCGACTTAGGTTTTCAAGGTTCAGGCCTTGCAAATTTTGGGCTTTTGGAGTCCTACCTTTTCTCCAAACAAAAATCAATCTACAGTTAAATTCAAACTACATGAGATAGCAGGGTCTCATTAAACCAACCTGTCAACCAAACCAAAAAGTAATCTATTATATATATTGTATTATCACTTTTACGTATATTCTTATGTAATATGTCTGAATATCTGGCACAGATTCACGACCTGTGTTGGAGATGTCAGATCCACAATTTTCTGGGAAAACTGGAGTATTGTGGATTATAAAAACTCGTATTGTTTACATATATTTATAATTTGTACCTATCGATTGGGCAGAAATAATTGCTGATTTAAGCGTGGTTATCTCTGAACTTTTGATGCGAGGGACGGCCTTTCAACCCGGACTTTGCAAAAATTCGCAAGTATATAATGTTGTTTGACGAGGGGACGGAACCGGTTTGATCTCCTTTAAATGTAACTGTCTGGAGGACGGGAATTCGGAGGGTCTCGGACCCATGGATAAGGAAGGTGCTCTTTCTGTCGCGGTACAGGGGATGACCAATAGCGCACGAACTAAAAGAAGAGGTTACGTATACCGATTTGGTCAGGCTGTACGTCTGTGAAGAGAGAGTTACTGACCGGAAACGTGGTCATCTGAGTACTTTAGGGGTAGGTCTGGAGCCGAATTGCAGCAAAACAAACCGTATTCGATCTCTCGTCATAACAAAAGCTGTGAAAACTAAAACCTAATCATGTAATTTTCCCAAATTTAGGAGAGGATGGAGATGGCGCCAAAACAAGTAAAACTGTACCTTTTAACCATGAAATTCATTGAAACTAACCCATGTAGAATAACACTTAGTACGATGAGGAAAGGCGATAATACTGTGATCATTACATTTATGTATACCAAATTTAAAATTGAAACTACGTCGTATTATATAGATCAGGAATAGTGCAATTAGTATAGCCCAGAAGCTAAGTTTTCCCATTAAAACTCACGATAGAAGAAAAATAGAAAATTTAGGGGTAAAGTTAGGAAAATGCTAGTCTTCCTATAGGAAATTAACGTAGATCGCATAGTAGGATAATAATAGAGAGTTCCGAACATTAAAGTCTAAGATAGGAGTAATGTTAGGAATATGAATTCTGTCAACGGTATGCGAGAGTCTGCCTACGCTACAAAGAATAGGGGTTACCACAAATAAGGCCTTGTTTTTCCAATAGTCTGAAACAAAAAACAACACAACGTAGACTCCGGAAAAGCTTGGGAAATTGACCACATTGGAGTGCAAAATTTCCGTGAAAATCATGAAAATCGGAAACACTCGAATGTTAGCATAGGGCTAGACGTTACACGCTGGCCAAGGAGGAGAAAAACCTCAAATTGAAAGGAAAACTACAAAGAGTTTTCCAATCACATTAGTTAGGAAAATTTAAGGCAGCAGTAGAGGAGTCATCTTAAATCGGTGGCGCGAACGGAAGTCTATTGCTAAATTAAATCATAAACGAAGGAAGGACGGGCCATCACATCTTTAAAGCCCAGTGGGGGGAGGGCCATCTCAAACTAACCCAAAAGCATCGGTCGGTCGAAGCGTTCGACACATGTGCTTATTAAAAGACCTTTTTGCTTGTTAAAAGTGTCCCAAAGTAAATGATTTACAATGTTATTCTTTGAACTGTGGTGATTGTAAACAATATCGTATACGAGCTAGACAACTCAAACTCAAACTTAATGGTGAATGTGCTATTTTGGAGCCTTTAATAAGCTGCAAAGATATCGCTGTATAACCTTGAACACTGTACCACAACTGCAATCCGCAAAATTAGATTTCGTGGCTACCGAGAAAGGCGCAATAGGAAATAAAAACATTTGACGAGAAGATCTTCTGCTGTCACGGCGACCTGAGTTCTGACCTCCAGTTCACGGAGCAGATCCGGTGCATCATGCGGCCCACGGACGTGCCCGAGAAGGCTGCTCCGCGGCCTGCTGTGGTCCGACCCCGAGAAGGATACCACCGGCTGGGGCGAGAAATAGACGACACGCTGATGTGGTCTTTCCAGATCCTGAAGCCGGCCGACGAGCGCCACCTGGCGTATGGGCAAACCAACACCGAGCGTCCCGTTACGCAGCCCAGGGGCGTCACCAACAAAGACAAAGAAGATTGGAAGAAAGGATCAGTACCCCCGGCCCCCGTCCTCACCCGCCGCCCAACTTCACATAACTCCTATCATTCGTATTAGCGTCTTGCAATATATCGTAAGGAATAAATACAGATAGCTTCTATTTTTTTTTTCAATTAAACATGTATGAAAACTTAGACCAAGCCGTATTTAGTTTTGATAATTTAACTGCATCCTTTATATGGTCTATAAATAATGTATAATGATAGTGTCCAAAAAAAAAATGTCATAGATTTAATATAGGAATAATGTAAGAATAGGAAGTAAGATTTGTAAAGCGCCCTTGAGGTGATTTTTCACAAAAACGGCGCTATAAAAATCATCCGAATATTATTATTATTATTATATGATGCACATAAAAAACATTGTGATGAAATATCGTGTATTGATTTTTGTATACTAAATAAAAAATACTGTTTTATTGGAATAATGTAGGTATTAGTACTGGGCGTTGACGATAATTCCATCCAACGCCAAAGCCGTTATCGTTGATGATTTTCAACTGTTGAAAATAACCGTTATAAATAACGCCGACGTTGACGAGACGATGATGATTATTCCTAGCGATTTAGCTACTGCCCGAATACCCGTTTTCCGTAGGACTGTTTATATTTTGAGTCTACTATTGCTCTGTACTCGGGGAAGCCTCATTCTTTACCTATTTTATTAATATGTGTATAGATATAGTGCATACACATATTATTATTATCATAAAGCATTCAAATTGTACGAAAGCAGGTCCAAGTATTTCGCGCATCTGATTTTTTTCAACGTTATACGTAAGAATATGGTGAATTGAAAAATAAACAAAATAATGCGTGTTTACGAAAAACACCAACTGCCGCACTTTTCCAGCCTTAAAACTGCACCTGCGGTCGGATATGATCTGTCCAGTTTTGGAAAAAAAATCGTTTACATGGAAAGGAGGTTGCTGCAATACCACATTGTTCAATGAAGTTTTTTTTTAAATTATGAAAATATATTTCATGTTCCTTCCACCATTTCAGGCGACAACTTTTTCTATCGAGAAGATCCATTTCAAGATACTTTTTGGAATTTACTGGTTGGATCATTCAATGGCTTAATCTTCTCCACTACTGAGTTTATTGCATTCCAAAATGACAGCGGTTCATCCGAAGATTCGGTTTGATTTTCCGAAATCTCTTGCGAAAAGTCTTGTCCTTCCGAGCGAGTAGGTAGCCCCCTTTACATAAGTTCTCGAACTATGTTTTTAACCACAGTAATAGTATCCGGATCCGAGAAATAATTCATCTTAAAACGTGGGTCCATAAAGGTGCACAAAGAGAGACATTCGTTTTTATCCAACTTCGTTAGATGTAGCAGATCCAAATGAACAAAATTCTATCGTGCGCTTGTTCTTTAAATAGCTTTTTAAATTTGAAATTGTTGATTTGTATGACACTGTAAGCTTACAAAAATTACATTTTGCGATTTATGTATTTTCGTCAGATTGGAAATAATTCCACAAATCACTTCAATAATTCTTCGCCATAATACTATGCACTTAGGAAGTCATTTCATTCTATTAATTATTTCCAGTTCAAACACAATAACCGTTTAATACTTTATAGTAAGTATAATAATGACTTATTATTTTTTACTTTGAATCTAATTTCACAAATTTATTTATTAACAAGTCAATCTTCACTAAAACTGAAAACAAGTAGTAAGAACTGTTTTCTATGTATTATTATTTTATACTACGTTACAAATAAGTCTAGACGTCGAATTATATGCACTAATAATATTTTAAATCAGTAAAATAAAATACTAATTTACGTAGGTATTATATAATATTTTTCGAAATAATATTGTCTACTAAAAAAATATACTCCATTCTATTGATATTAACTATTAAAAGTCATAACGCACTATAAATTATTAATAAATTCCAATCCAACCTCAATTATTTGCAAAATAGGTGTTTTCAATTCTGATATAAAGTAAAACTATCAAAACAAGTCTAATATACGCGCGACAAGCCAGTAAAATCAAACTAAACGATCGATACGATACTAAACAGCAAAAAGGAACAAATAATGATCCCAATCGTATCAGGGAATCCCATGTAACGGGGAATATCCCGCACACACATAATAATAATAATCCTGTAACATCGTTGAAATGTTTGGCGCTAATAGTGTTAGAAAGAGGTACCAAGCTGACCGCGTTGAAAAATATTCGCAAGTTGAAATTATATTCCAACAGGCGTTATAAATATTAGGATTGATAAATATTAGAATTGATAAATATCGCTAAATGCTATTTTTTGCTTCCCAACGATAGACTTCCTTGACGCTTGGCGCTACGTATCGGCCGTTTGGAATACGGAAATCCAAAACAAACGTCTAGTAAGGAAGGTACATAACTAAAAGACCATTCCAGATGTTCCATAACATTACTCACGACGTGTAAACTGTTAACCCTTTTTTTGGCGATAATACTGATATAACCGGTGCATGCATAGCAGGTTGACTCGTTGACTGCGTTGAAAAATATTAGTATTGATAAATATTAGTTTTGATAAATACTGCTAAATGCTATTTTTTTGCTTCCCAATGATAGACTTCTTTGAAGCTTGGCGCTACGTATCGGCCGTTTGGAATACGGAAATCCAAAACAAACGTCTAGTAGGAAGGTCATAAAAAGACCATTCCAAATATCAAATAATATCGTTCACGAAGTGTAAATTGTTAACCCTTTTTTTGGCGATAATACTGATATAACAATAGGTACCTGGCCAGCTGACAGCCACCCGTTGACTCCATTGGGAAATATTTACAATTCGATATTATATTCAATTTATTAACTGTTAATGCTATATTTTTTCAATAGCGTTATGTGTTGACGGCATTTAGCTATTATTTCCAACGGCTAGTTATAATTTGATACAGTACTCGTAGGTATAAGTGCTAACTCAATAAAATATTACATTATGGAAGAAAGCAGTCACTTCGTGGCTTCATATTACTCTTACATGAAAAGTTGCTTTGTTTTTAACCACTTTGAATTTATACATTATAATAATAATAATAATAATAACAAAGCATTTATATAGCGCAGTTTTGTGTTGTTTCACTTCAAGTGCGCTTTACTATAAATAAACTTAAAATGATTAAATAACTCCATTCAGTGGTATTCTACAGTGCTACTTTTACATTCTATTTATACATTCTTAACATATTACATACATACCTGCTTATTCTTAATACTACTCCTACAGTACTCCTGAGGTAAAAAAATTACAAAATATTATACAGTATACATATGGCTGTGCAAAAATAACACATTCACAATATTACTACAAAAATAGTAATATTTTAAGACAGGAGTCGGGTTATGTTTAGCAATAACGAGACTTCACTGAAAAATAAAAAAAATATATATACGGAGGAAACCGAAACCGAACAACCAAACAAACAAACCAGAGGCTTGAGGAAATTACTTTTTATAATAAATTGAAGAGAAATTAAAATTTATAGACAGTAGGATTTTTTTAAATAAGTTTGTTTTTAAAGCCTGTTTAAATTCAGTCAATTTCTGGATATTAGTAATAGCTGGGGGAAGTTTATTCCAAATGAGAGGGCCATTTACACGAAAAGAGCGATAATAGTAGACGACTCGATTTGACCTTGAAAGTTCAATTAGACGATTAGTAGCATCTAGATCTGCTGACCTCAGAGTAGGCTGTCTATCACTTAAGTCCTGTCGGATGCATAGTTCAGATATATAGGCTGGCGCCATTCCCTGCAATGCTTTGAAGGTCAGTAAGCAGATCTTGAACTCTATTCTTTCAGGGCATCGAAGCCAATGAAGCTGATCCCTTAGAAGTAGGGTTATATGACAATATTTAGATTCTCCAAATATCATTCTCGCCGCAGCATTGAAGACGGACTGGATTCTATTGAATTGTTTTTGAGGGAGGCCAGCATATGCACTATTACAATAGTCCATACGTGAAACAACGAAACATTGTCATATTAGTCATACATTGTCATATTTATCACTGTTATAACAAGTCTAGGTTTTTCAGAATTTGCCGAGCATACCATTCAGAATTTAATAATGACCATACCTTTAATAGAAATACCGGGGTGCAAGTTTTACACAAAAATGGAATTTGTTTGCGCCTTAACAATGTAGAAGCAATACAAATAATGAAATCAACCACAAATAATAATAGTCAAATATTAAAAAAAGCAAATAGACTTAACCAAAAGTCCGATTTCAAAGTTGTTCCCTTTCTGCCCATGTAACCCTAACCCTCCCCCTACCCTACTACCCACCTATCTATCGACCCCTCTTTGACGCTCTGTCCTTCTCCTATATCTTGACTCTGTTTCTTCGTTTTCTTTATGTAAATGTGTCTGTACTTAATTTGGTATACTGGCCTGAAGAAGGTAAGCAAATAACTGAAACTTGTTGACAATGTATAAATTCAAATAAAGCGGTAAAAATAAAACAACTTATTACTTAAAAATATTACGCATTCGTAAAAAACATTTGCTTTGTGGTTTTCCATAATTATAATATAAATATGTGTTAAAACAATTCACTTTAATATATCGATCGACCGATTTCGGAAGCATCCTTCCTTCGTCAGGACAATATTAAAACTTTAACTAATAATAATATTTATTTGAAACACACATTATTTTACAGTAATATTTCAGAAGGATTTGACTGTCCAACTAGGAGCAAATCCCGTTTTAGGACAGTCAAATTGATAAGATTAGTTCATATTAATATACATATACATGAAAGAATATAAAAGAATCCATAAAGTAAATTTAAGAAGAAGAAAAATAAAATTGTGTTTTTTTTATGTTGTATTTTTTAAATTAGTGTAGAATAATAATGAATTACAAATGAGATGTAAAAGTTTAAAATACAAAGTATAAAAGTTTAAAGAATATAAGTTAAAGGTATGATATGCATTTTTTAGTTTACTGTAGAGAAATAATAAATTACATATGAGATGTAAAAGTGTATAGTGAGAATAAAAGTTTAAAGTATAAGGTACTAAAGCATGATATGCATTTTAAAATTAGAGTAGAGTAATAATGAATTACATATGAGATGTAAAAGTTTAAAGTATAAAGTATAAAAGTTTAAAGTATACAAGATTAAAGTATGATATGCATATTTTTATTTTATTTAATGTATATTAGTAATGAATTACATAAGAAGATTTTATTAAAATTGTATATATATGTTAATGAGCATATGTTCGTTTTTAACCTCCCTAAATCGAGAAGCCATACATTGAACAGTTTACGCAGGACGTTTGTACTTTTCATTTTCATGTATCGGGTATTATGTTGAACAAATTTGGTTCTAAGTATGAAAATTGTCTTTGAGCAAGGGATGTCATGGTTTTTGTTGAAACCATTGGATTACTTCTTGAGTGTCTGGTGTCGTGTAGTGCTCGATAGATGGGTAGTGCTGACGTTGTTTATGTGTGTGTAATACAATTTTCTTGATATACAGTTGTCTGACATCAAGAACTTGCATTTCTTTGAATAATTCATCACTGGGGTACCTGAAGGGTTTTTTAAGGATGACTCTTATTAGGGATTTCTGCGCTTTTGCCAGAGGGTCCAAAATTGTTTTGGCACAACCGCCCCATCCTAGGGATGCATATTCAAGTAAGGAATTACACATGTCATAATATATTGATTTTAGATCTTTTACGTTTAGAATGTTTCTAATAGTTATGAAAAGGTGAGTAAGTTTTCTGACTTTTGTGGCAATTGAGATGACGTGTTCTTCCCATCTCAGGAATTTATCAATAATGATTCCTAAATATTTTACACTATCCACGCATTCCAAGTTATTGCAAGTACAAGTATTTATTTCATTGCAAAGGTGAGCAGTAATATTTAGCACATCTTTGGGTTGTCCCGCTTGCGTTGCACTAAAACGTAAGAATTTAGTTTTAACCGTATTGAGAGTAAGGTGGTTATTTTATAACCATTGCATAACCTTGTTTATACCAATTTCTGCTTTACTGTGAACTTCGTTCCAGGTTTTGCCTTCATAAATCAATACTGTATCAGCAAAGGTGATGATGTGATCGGCAAGGTTACTGTTACATAGGTCATTGATGTATATATTGAACAAAATAGGCCCTAGAGTACTTCCTTGGGGTACACGTACACGTAACACGGTACGGGTAATGTTATTTTTGTTCTGATATTGTTTCGTTGTAATATTGTCCTGGCCTGACGAAGGAAGGTGCTTCCGAAACTGGTCGATCAATATATTAAATTGAAGTGCTTTGAAACGAATTAATGTGTTTACATTATAACAATATTTTACTTAATTCGGTCTTGAAATATTTTCATATTCAATAAACGTGATATCTGCGACTGAAAAAAACATCTCATAAAATAACAATTAGTGATATTAATATTATAAAGTGGTGTAACGCATTGCAAGGGAAGTAATAAAGTATTATCATAAGTACTCAGTCAGAGAGGAAGGAGCGGGCGAGTTAATACAGTTGAAATATCTGAATATATCGGATATCTTACTAAAAATGAATTTTTCATTGAGTATTTTGGTCACTTTTAGGATATGCCTATATAGACTCTTTGGGTTTCAAACTTTAAGACTGAGTGACAGATTTTCAAAAAAGGAAATTCACTCGCTGGGTCGATATTACTCCCTTTTGCTCGTCGGGCTGATCGTAGCATTAGAGGTTTATCATTTGAATCTCACAATTAAGTCATACGAAAAAGAAATTGAAACAGAAACTAGAGTCGCCTTAGTAATATTATCATTAACAGGTGCCATAGCAGCAACATTAGGCATCCTATCAGACTCATTTATCTACGCTAGTGAAAAAGTTAATCTCTACAATAATTTTCAAAAGATTAATGATATTTTCTTGTATGAAAGGTTCAACCCATTAACAGCACTCCATCACACGAACAGTGTCTTTGTTATATTAGTCACTCTAAAAGTTTTTCACTCGGCTTTCGTTTTTTGGATTTTTAAGTTGGGTATATATATAATATACATTACCTCAACAACATTTATTTTATCTTTGATGACTCTGCAAATTCTGACAGAAATGTACACGTGTGAATCCCACATAAAATACGTCAGAAACAAAATTCTTTGGTTTAACGGCCCCCAAATGAGTGCCCAAAATGGAATACATTTTAGAGCAACGATCCTTAGTTCGAACACAAGCGAAGAAAAATTAACACTGAAGGAAAAATACAAATCAGCAATAAAAGTTCAAATGAAAACATACGCTTTAATTAATGAAAACTTAAAGTTAATATCAAAAAGATTTAAATACGCGGTAACTACAATTTATTATGAATCAATTAAGATATACAAAAACTTTAAGCGTTTGAAAAACTATTAAAATTCGGAAAAAATATCTATTTGCACTATTACATATTATTGTAGATTTTTTTTCTTCCTCTGTTTCAGTATTTATTTACAGTTTTAACATCGGCCTTAGGGATGGTGCTGATTGGAAATAAAACTGTTTCTGACAAGCAAACTCCGTTCATGGTAAAACAAAATTTTCAAGTACTAAGACAAAGAAACTATCATAATAATTTACTTATTAGGGTACTGATCGAGTGAAAGGAAAATGACCTTTACCCAGAACGTTCTATTACGTACAAATAACATTAGACTTCTAATCAATGTGGGGAATATGAGGGTAGTCAGAAGTGTACATATACTTTATTTAAATGTTGTAAATTAAAATATATATATTAATTGATAAACTTTATTAGTATGAGAAAGGCTTGTAACGGCTAAATCCCTCAAATAGATGGGGTCGAGACAAATTATGTCTACATTTTATTGGTGAAAATTGCTTTGACTTGTGAAATGAAACACTAGTATATATTGATTAACTTGGCGGGTTTGCGATAAGCCGACGTAGCTCAACGGTAGAGCATCTGACCGGACATCAGAAGGGTGCAGGTTCGAGTCCTGTCGGCGACATTTATCTTTGCTCGGAAAGGTTTTTTTTTTCAATTTCGATGAGTGTTTCAGGCTAATAATTACTGTTTATAAAAATAATTGTTACCCTTTGCGCTATGCACAAAAATCTTGTCTTAAGTTTTTAAGAACTTTAGTTTATCAATTAATAAATATTTGACAAGTCAAAGCAATTTTCACCAATAAAATGTAGACATAATTTGTCTCGACGCTATCTATTTGAGGGATTTAGCCGTTACAAGCCTCTCTCATACTAATAAAGTTGGTTGTTTACAGGTGAAAATATAATAATAACAGTAATTATTGAATGAAACACTAGTATATATTGATTAACTTGGCGGGTTTGCGATAAGCCGACGTAGCTCAACGGTAGAGCATCTGACCGACATCAGAAGGGTGCAGGTTCGAGTCCTGTCGGCGACATTTATCTTTGCTCGGAAAGGTTTTTTTCAATTTGGATGAGTGTTTCAGGCTAATAATTATTGTTTATAAAAATAATTAAAATATATATTTTTCAGAAGAACATCATAATGGATACAGGGTGGCTGGTGGAATTATGGTGGTTCATTGGAAGTATAGCCTTTGGCACGGAGTCCCTGAATTCAGAAGTCGAGAGGCTAATCCAAATTATCTCAAAGATTCTCCTCGAGTTAAAAGGTAGCACTGACTTCTACAAAGGGTTTTGTTTTCCTTTTTTTTTAAAAGAAATACAAATATTCCCTGGTTACGAATAACCTGACAATATTTTAAAATCTCCTACGACCATCACAGTAAGCGGAAGATGTTGATTGTGTCGTAATTGAGGACTTAGCCAGCCGAGGAATTGAACTCACGACGCATGCTTGAGACCCAAACGCGATGCCAACTCAGCCAATGACCGATTTGTTAATAAATTTATATTGGTAACCTGACAAACAAAACATGATAAAATAGTAGGTTATGCTAGGTTCGGTGAGAATGGTATTTTTCATAACCTTTCTTCAGGGCTCCGTTTTGTTTTAACATGAAATCCCACAAAATATAGTCATAATTGTTCACAGTGGAATCGCCAATGCTGTTTTCGTATTTTTTTAAATTCCCCATTTTAACCATCATAACCGTTTTTTTTTAATGCGCTGTAAGGTTTTGTCCTTTGTACGCTTTAGTATTATGTTTCTCTTCCGTTATTCAATCTCTGTCTTTTACTAGATAGTCCGATGGCTTTTACTTAACCTACTAATTACCTTAATTCGTTTTATTCATTTTGGAAGGTGGGTATGGGTACCGCCGCCCCGGGAACCATTCATTGAATAACGAACTCAGTCGAGGGAAAGCACCAATTTCCCGAACCGTACCAGATGAGTCCCTCTATCGGTTCTCACATCGAGACTCTACTTTTAGAAATAAAAAAGAAGCTACTATTAAATGATTTTAATAGCCCTACACGGTATAGCATAGATTTATACAGAACAAAACATTTTCGTGTTCTCATCCAAAGCAGTTAGTTTCTGTTCTTGAAGCTAGTCGAAAGAAAATATTTATAAAGAGTCAAATTCATTAGAAGAGGACAACATAATGGAAAAAATTTCATTTTCATGGCAGCGTACAACACAGAAGCAGAATACAGAGCTTCTGGCAAGCCACAGGCAGACCCAATGAGAGACAGCAAGCATTGGAATAGGAGGGCGGGCTTTCGAACCCTTCACACCATTCCCGGTGACCCAGTGATCAGACGTGACCACTGTGAAGACGGTAGGATAGTGGAGAAGAACCCTGGGGAATATGTAACTCACTCCAGGCGACAGTACCACAAGAGAATCGGAGATCAGGGTCCAAGGAAACCTTCCCTCTCAATGGTACCGCTTTCTTTGGGGTGGCGCAGTGAACAGTGCAGGAAGCTAAGCATTTATAAAGGATAAACAATAAAGGCACCACCTGTGCCAGGCACGGACACGGGGCTATTCCACCCATTATGGGGAGGGTGAAATAGTACAGACGAAAAAGCGGTACAATTCTATCCAGTAAGGTAACCGTGCAGAAGCAGCATACCTGGCGCCTGAAACTTTAGCACTCAAAGTTTACCTTATTCCATACAAGGTCGGAATTCCAAACCGGCTTAGTAGTAATACCTTGCAAACCCTCAAGCATTTCTTCTCTAGCATTGAAGATGATTTGACAGTGCCACAGAATGTGCATGGCTGTTTGGTTTTCATCACCGCAGGCACATCCTGGATGGTGACAGAGACTGAGGCTGAATGATCTTCCCTAAAATTCTCTGTCCGGTTAACATCTGGATCACATAATGGTGGCTCCAGGTTGAGATAACTGAGGGGAAGAATGAATGAGTCCATCTCCCATCTAGTCTGCCATTCATCAAGACTTTTCAGTCGCATCTCTCTCAGTAATGCTGGAAGGCGTGCAGCTCCGCCGGGAGTGAGAGTAACTCCTAGGTGGACAGTCTTACCTTTGATGAGTTCCTTTCTTGCTAAACTTTCCCTGATTTCGAGATCAATCGGCATCTGTCCAGCCAGCACTGGAAGTGCCGATGACGGTATAACAGCCGCAGCGCCGAACTCCACAGTCCCCACGCAGATGTGGAGATTTTTCTTTGCTTTAAAAATAGGGCTTTGGATGAAATACTCTTAACTTGTGTCAGGAACGATGAAGATCTGTCAAGAACAACACCTAAGTACCTACATTTTTGGATAAATTTAATATGGGTACTGCCAATTCTGATTGAGGGGTCTCTCGTGCGATTAAGAGAGCTTTTTATCAGGAGACCAATAGTCTTGTAGTGGGCGAAAGCCAACTTTTTCATTTCTCACTATTTCAGTGTACGTCTTAGACATTCTTCTGCTTTTATATCGATTTCAGTCTGACTGGCACCCGAGACTTACAAAAGTGCATCATCCGCGTAAGCTACCGAGGTGCAACCTTCAGGTAAGGGCAACCTGACAAGGTTATCAAAGAGAACGTTTCAAAATGTGGACTCAAAGACGGAACCTTGGAGGCATCCCATATTGACAGCTCTTCGGTAGCTCCTTGGGAAACCAATACTGTGCGATACGAAAAACAATACACCATAATTTTGAATAGCCTACTAGGACATCCGCGATTTTTAAGTTTGCAATAATATATATACGGAGATATCTAAAAATATTCACACAACACACTTCTACGGGCAAACCTTCCCTGTCAAACGCATGCAAAACGGCGTGATCAGTTGACATTTTCTGGACAAAGCCAAACAAAGTCGAAAATAAATATGTGGAAAAAAGTTACAAAAGTTAAAATCATTTTAAAGCCAAACTGCCTATCGCAAGGAGGCGATAACGCCTGATCTAGGCAAGTTCTGACTATTTTTTTGAGAACTTTTCCAAGAATCGGTAGTAGAGTTATCGTCCTGCAGGCTTCTGGATCCGACCTTGGCTTGTCATTACCTTTTGTGATGATTTTGAACACGCCCCTCTTCCATACTGAGGGAAAAATTCCGCTCCGCAAACAGGTTTCCAAACGGGTGAACAATTGCTGAAGCGCATATTTCCATACCTGTTTTATAATCGCACCGTTAAGTGTATCGAATTTTTTAACCCAATCCAATTAAAATTCAATCAATTAAAAAAATATATGTATTTAAAAGAAGAAAAAAAAAACATTAAAATTACACAAATAACAAATGGGCAATGCCGGAGTTTCGTCTTATTTTATTCACTATTTTGTGCTTAAGTGCCACAAAGTAATAAGTAATAATAATGCTAATAATTCACTTAAATACACTCACTACATTGTACTACTTATTGCACTATGTTGACTACAATAGGAAATTAAGATTACACTAAGAAAAAAATTAAAAACTTCGGGATCAATCTAAACATAACCTGTCAGCACGGTGACTAGAAAGGTAATGAATAATAAACTGCTATAGGTAATTGGTTCGTTACATAGGGTAACTTAGCAGTGGTGACCGGGTTCATGGGCGAGGTTCGTCCAGGTCTTAGTGACGGATGCGTCTGCACACCAGCTATGTTGTGGGCCGGATTGGGAGAGACCGGTTGAGGGAGTATGGGAAAACCATGTATGATCGCGTGAAAAATATTGAAATTCGTAAAGAATGCAAGGCTGATGTAAGCGTAATGAGTAAGATTAAGAAAGGGACGCTTAGATGGTTTGGGCA